>OX345648.1:5724616-5739616 GCA_947044365.1 Petrosia ficiformis
TACATGTGTATAGTTGTGTTTGTGTGAGTGTTTCTAACTTATGTATGCATGTACACACATATATATATTGTATATGTGTATATGTACATGAATAGGATGCTATATCGTCTTTCAAAGAGGAGTATATATATAAAGTTATTATTGACTCAGAAATAAGGGAGTTATCGTGAGTTTAATGTAATATATACTGTCCGTCCTTTTATTTATCTATCTGTATGTCTTTGCATCTATCTATCTATCCATTCATTTGTTGATCTATGCATTAGGATGATGAGGTGGTTGGAAACTTTACAATTACATGACTTTTATCAAACTGTTCAAAGATTAGCAGAAATGGAAAAACAGAAAGGAGAAGAAAGAGGAAGGGAAGGAGGAGGAGGAACATCTGATGAGCCGGTAGATGACAAAGATAGCGATGAAGAAATTCCTGCTGCAAAAAAACCCTGTCACGATGATTTAGGGTCGAATGCATTAAATGACGAAACTAAGTAAAATAGGTTTGAAGAATGACCAGCAAAAAAAATAGTACGTTTTAAATTACAATTTGTTTTGTTGTATATAGCACTAAATTAATTAATTTTTATTTTTGGAAATTGCAAACGCTAAAGATTAATGGAACGGCAATACACAAAATATAATACATGTGGCTGCATACATACAATGTATATGTATGTATGTATGTAACATGAGATGAATAAATATACAGGCTAGATACTACTACAATAGCGAAGTAATCATTTTCTTCATGTCATTTAATCAGTTTCTCCATGTTTGTCTTTGAGCATGCAATTCTCGGTATACAAACGTTCCATTCTAATGAGTTGTTGCTCCAGGACAAGATGAGCGGAAGCTAGCTTCACCTTCGTTTCTACTAATTGAGTAGTAACGTAGTCCCTATCTTCTTCCGTTTCTTCTTGTTTTTTTTGTACACTTGTCAGGTCCATTAACAGTTTTTGATTTTCAATTTTTAAATTTTCAACCTCAGCCCTTAGGCTATCTATTGTTGGATGAGGAGAGGAAGAGGTTATATTTGTATAGAAGTCACATGATATTGCTTCAGTATATGCTGGAGGTGATGTCAGTGTATTTTGAAGTTCTTCCAACAATTTACTAATCTTATCGGGTTGTGGAATATTCACTTCTCCTTTGTGAGCTGTGTGGGCTTGGAATGCGTCTATGAAATGCTGGAATGAGTCCAAAAGAGTTGTATTTGTATCACTATTGGATGGGGTATCTAAACATTTGTCGTCAGTTTCAGTTCTCGTAGATAAACCCTCACTGAAATGAATCAGATTAGTACCTTCAGCTCTAGGACCTCGATTGATAAACAAGTCAGCAATGTTTAAAGTAATAGTACGAGGATTAGAAACCGGTAAAGAAATCGAGTCCTTGAGAACAAACTGGGTTTCCATGACTCGTAATTGCAGAGGTATTGGGTTCTTTGATACTATCTCATCGTCAAAGAAGTCCTTAGTTACCATTAGGTTTTTCATAGTAAGTACCGGTTTGAGCCCGCTGAGTTTCAAAAATACAACTCCATCAGGTAATGTTTGAGTTTCCACATTTGGGAAGTATTTTTCTGCACTGTTACCAATCTCCACACGTGCTTTAATCACAGGTAAGCATGTGGAGTCACGCCCCTGATATTGCTTTGGTCGTTGTGACTGTATCTGTTTGACCTCTTCATCTGTCATCTCAGATAGATCTATTGAATCTAATGTAGCTCGTACTGCTATACCATCACCAGATAATGACAATAATACTCTAGCAATACCTGTTTGAACGTAAAGTGTGTGAACAGGTGAATATAAGGAGTTTGTGGATGAGGTTAATAAATGACTGGTATTTGACTCAGTATTGAGCAGTGTTTCATTAATCTTGTTATTTTGAGATTCAGTTTCGAGATTGTCATTTTCTGAACTGAATTCCTCCTCTGTATTGAGTAGTATATCATCACTGTTGCTATTTTGAGATTCAAGAATGTCATTTTCTGAACTAAATACCTCCTCCTTCCCTTCCTCTGTACCCATACATAATGAGCTGGGTGATATTGATTCTAATTGACGAGGAGATACAGAGTGGCTATCCATGAGTGAAGAGTCTATTGTGTCAACAAGAATAAATCCTTCCGATTCTTGCACATTTTCTTGTAGTGATTGTAGCTCTGATGTTGAGAGTGAAATATCATGTGATAATTGAGAGCCTTGAGGTGTTAATACAGGCATACTTTGTGTCTTGTGGGTGTGGTCAAAAGGCGTGGTTGGCGAGGTTACCATAATTGATGGTACATTGGATGAATATTGTGACACTTTGCATCCATTTGGTGGAGTTTTAGGTATTGCCTGAGATTTGATACGTTGAGATTGAGTTAGACTCAAATTTGGTGATACTGGATTTGTAACAGCTGGACTCTTCATTACTGGTCCCATTGATGGAAGTCCTACAAATACTTTTATCTCCTCTAAATTGATACTGGCTGTTACACGAGACTCCAACATTTCAGGATTATTTGGTGATGAAGGACGTTTAAATGTGGCTGATAGTTTCTCTTTTAAATCCTCATCTTCCTCTTGTTGTATTTGTATCTGGAAAGCTTCGCTTTGGGATTCTATAATCGATTGAATACTTAAAAATTTCATTAGAGTATTCTTGAAACCTTGCAACGAGTCTTTGAATCTCATTAAAAATAGAAAATGAAGTCTTTCGAGTTTTACAGTTACTTCCTGAGATGTATGAGCAATGATATGTATTAATGGAAGAGTGGAGGATGAAGGAGGGACTGATGAGGAAAGGGGGGATGACAACGACGGAGAAGGGGAAGGAGAAATAGTAGAAGCTAGCATTTCTGCCATTTTTTTGGGCTGAAACACCCAAACATGAAGAGGAAAATCAGTTATGAATTCCTGTGCATATAGTGTAGCCTCATGTGATAAGTCACTCACAAAGGCTAACGCAACACACCTAGTATGAGCATACCAGCACTCCATTGTTGCTAGGTTAAGTTGATGGAGAGATATTTTGTGATGTGATATGTCGGGTGCTGATCTACGCCCCTCACAACTAGAGGGATGAGAAGACCCAGGTTTCAGATGTATGGTAGAATGTGACTTGGAAGGTGGAAGGGGTGTGGTTTTCTGAGATTTTAATTCCTTTTCGATGAGATCTATTAAGATTTTGGGTACTGGAGAAGGATCGTTAGGATTATGAGGGAATTGGCCACACATTGTTGGTAACCATCCATTAGTACTCTTCCGCCAGGCTGACAAGAACTCTGAATCTGATAGGAGAGACAAGAGGGTGTGGTTTTGTAAATATATACCACCTGTTTCTAATTGTAATGCCCTTGGACGACCATCAGTGTAACTTTCAACAAGAGGTAATGTAACCTAAAGAATTGGAAGATACATATATCACCAGCTGTCATACAGAAATTATGTTAGCACATTTACAAACTTCAACCAACCATATGACCAAAATTCCATCCCAGCCATCCTCACCTTCAAATAAGGTATGTAGAATTTCATATCTATGCCAGGTAACTGTTTGACTGCATCTTGTTTAGCTTTGATTTGTTCAAGGAATTCCTGTCCTTCTATGTGAGCTGACATCAAGAGGTTGAGGTTTACTGTGCGAGCAACTCCATGTACAAACTCAACCAGCCATAAACACAGCTTCTGATGGAAGTTAACATGCAATGGAGACAAGTATATAAACACATTTGGTCGAGGAACTGTAAAGAAAAGAAAATATGTATATATAATATATCTTTGGTTATACACACACACAGTGCTACTGAAGTATCACAATATTGTGTATCACTAATGTACATGTAGATTATTTGTTATATACACACACTCACAGACCTAGGAATTTGTGTCCTAATTCGACTGGATAGTAATACATAGTGATTCCACATTGAAAGGCGGGGTTGTCAACATCATTTGGTAAACTGAATGTCTTCTTGTCACAACTAATGATGGGGAGCAATTCTTCCTCGCCTCTCTCTGAAATGGATTTGATTGAGAAATCCTCACAGCGGACTACAAAACTGCGCTCTCTTAAATGATATAAACTGACTGAAGGAAGATCAACGTGCTGAATCTTGTCAGCTTGTTTTACGAGATCAGAGCTCCAATCCGTATTGTCCTGTAATCTGATGTTGGATTTATTCCAGTGATATCGTCCACTTGCAGCTGTTTGATCTGGATATATATCCACTATCAGTTTATTAACTTCTAATAGAAGATTTCCATGATCATCACATAACTGAATATTTAATTTACCCGTCTTAATATGAATGGAATCTTGAATAACTTCGTAAGAGGGAAGACTCATTTTACCCATCTGATATTTAACCTCCCGATTTCTAATTCCCATTTCTCTTTGCATTTCTTTATTGTCCTTGAGAGGTGATTTGGTTCTTCTTATTTTTTTAGGCCGACTCTCTTCATCTTTTCTCCCTCCACTAGCTGTAGAACTAACACTTTCAATGCTATCAAGACTTTCTTTGGAGCTTCTAACCTTCGCCCTCTCACGCTGATTTGACTTGACAGCTGCATCAGTTAAAGACTGCACCAACATTGACGCTGCTTTTAACTGTTCTTGAGTTAAAACCCACACCAGGTCTCCGAGATTTACAGACATTCTAGTATAGAGTACTTTACAATCGCTCATTCTTCGCTTGATAGTAGCTCGTATCTCTGTGAGATCAGTCAGAAGTCGAAGCTGAGGGATACGTTTGTCTCTTCCACCTTCTACTATACCAGATCCCTCAATTTTTAAGCTGTTCCAAGTGCACTTCTTGTAAATAATAATCGCCCCTTCATCCTCATTTTTATATCGACAAAGCGGCAGTATTGCAGGTTGCCACTCTGGGGTGGTGCTCTCAATAATAACATCACTTATTTCTAACTTGGCCTCAAAAACTGGGTTTTTGAAGCTAACAAGAATTGATCTGATCTCTACTCTCATACCATCTATGATCTTGTCTGTTAAACCGTATGAAGAAGGATTGGAGGAAGAGGCAAGTCTGTAAACACATAATGAAAGTTCACAATACAATGGAAACCATTAATGAAGAGGAAATGTTAATAATTAAATTTAAGGAGCTTTTAATGTATAATTATTGTATACCATATTAGGAAGTTGACATGCTAGTGATGTAAGATTTTACCGATATTGTGATAAAACGATAATTACTTTAGATTTCTACTGATACCAATCCGATATTCTGTCTACCTTCAAGCAATCAATGATGCTATACAATATTGGTTACATTGTTCAGAAACAACCGATACCAATACTAAAAATAATGGTTGAATGATCGATACCATCTACTGATCCGCCTACCAGTACATCACTAGCAACATAACAAATACACGTTCTTGAAATTCAATAAGTATTACAAATGCATACTCCTCTGTTACACAATAGATAAGTATATAGATATAGTTACTTTAATATAATTATAGATAATTATATTAATGGAGTTGGAACACATTATTAACAGACAGCACATACTTTATCAAATTAATATCTGTCTGTCTCCCTTCATTATCATCATCATCATCACATGTACTGACCTCAATATTAACTTGACCCAGTATCTATGGATAAAGGGAACTATTCACATTAATTGGGATATTGCGGTAAGTAATTACACTTTTTTGATGTATAAATGTATAATTATATAAATATAAATACAGTTGTAGTCTATAATTAGGTATACATACATATATTGTGATTTATGGAGGAGTAATTTTAATTACTAACTTACACAACGTAATGGACTTTTATGAAGGTCGGTGAATGGTACATCAATCTTTATTTGATCACAATACACGCTACGCACCTGTATCCATGGAGGTAAACGTAGGATACTGCTAATGACTTGTGCATCTAGATCTAGATTATTCAGTTCTCCTTTCCCTTTTAGAAAACTCAAAGTTATGTCACTGGGTTTCAAATCTTTTGTGAACCTTTGGGAAGTATTTATGTTGTACATCAAAAGCAATCTATTTTAAAGGATGAATTACCTTGCTAGCTTTTCTAAGATTTTCTTCTTTACAAAATCTGCCATGATTACTGATGATGGCTAGCAGCAACTGGCAGAGATACCACATCCACGAAACTATGTCATGGGGCTGGGCAATTTTTTATGTGCAAATATTACCACACCCTCTAGTGATATAAATAATGTTGCCACACCCTCTAATATAATGTTACCACACCCTCTAACATAATGTTGCCACACCCTCTAACATAACGTGTTGCCACACCCTCTAACATAATGTTGCCATACCTATAAAGTTAATTATTATTAATAAAAATAAATATAACTTATATAAGAAATACAACTTTACTGTATAGAATGATCAAAATAATATTATATGCTGCTGTTAATTAAATCTTGTTAAAACTTCCGCTGGTCTTAACACTGCTGAGCGACTGTTTCAAATTGAATCCAATGTTTGTTAATGATGATATGCTTGCGGAACGGTTCCTTCCCTCGGAATGAACCTGGGAAGGTTCCAATGAATGTGATAAAGAGTGTAGTTCATCTGGTTGTACAAGAACATGGTCAGTTAGCAATGTTTGTAATGGTAAAACTGCCTCAAAATTATATCTTTCAGATTGGAAATGGCGAATCTCTTCTAGTTGAGCAAAGATCTGTCTTCTCTTATGTAGATTAATAGTGTTTCTGAGGTAATCGGGGTTACCGTCAGATATAAATGTCAGGTCTTTGGTGAATATACCTACAGAGGACGATTACCATATATGGATATTATAAAATAATGTTTCATATGACATATGTACTATAAACAAGAGGATGATAAACATATAAAATTGTTTTCGTATGTTCATAATCATTATGAACACATAAGTTGTACAATTATTGTACACACTTACCAAAATAAGGCACAGCTGGAATTTGTGTCTTATCAATTAGTTCACGAAAATGCTTGAAGTTGTTTCGAGAGTCTAAGAGCTCCTTCATATATTCTAGCTGTTCTTTGTAAGGTTTACTGACATGCTATAAATGAAGACAGACAATAAACATTTGAAAACTATATCATCGATCTAGTTGCACATACATACAGATATAGCTAATTATATATATATACATACGTGTGTACATAAAGTTTGTACATTAGAGTTTATGATATGTTTTGAATGGGCCCAGCAAATTGGCTCAACAATGGGTAGTAAGTACGTATGCTATTGGGAATATATCTTGAGCCATCTTACCAAAAACACTGATATGTACACACATGAAACGATTATTGCACATAATGGAATATATGGAAGTCCACATGAAAGTCATGTGACTATCAGGTTATTTACCTCCCACGTTCTTCTAAGTCGTCTGATTGGAGGTGTGCAAAGACCACCAGCTACGATAGCCATAGTGGAGGAGAAGTTACGATACTGTAGACAGTAATTGGCTATGGTGATGTATTGCTGTATCACCCAACCTCTGTCTTCTTCCTGTGTGTACTGTAATACACAATGAACGACCCAGTTACCTAACTGATTAAACCTGTTTGCAAGTCTCTCAATACCTCCCCCTTCTCCTGTGCTTTGTATAGAGCTTGGTGAGTGGGAGTGGTTGGACTGTCCTTTGGGGTACAGTCCTGCACGTTGCATAAGTTCCTCTCGTGTGATGGTATAAAGTCTTTCATGCTCTATAAGTGTAATTTGTCGAGCCACTTCTACAGGATGGCGCAAGATTTCCTGCAGAGATAACAGTCTAATGTCGATATGTAAAGGGATTTCTGGGTCAGGCGGACAGTCACAAAACACAGGTTGGTCCTCTTTGGGTTGTGTCCCTTCTGGGTACACAAACATTGTGTCAGTCAATATTGAATTCTCAAGTTGAGGTATTAGTGTAGTCGGTGTCCCATTAGCCTTGACTGTTGTGGGTGTGGTCATTTCATGTTGCTCCTCATCTTTAATCATAGGGATTATTGTATCTTCTAGCTCCTTACTGAATTGATCTGGGGAGCTTGGTGTTGAGTGAGACTCCTCTTGAAGACCAGCAGAGGTATGGAGGGATGACGGAGACACACCCCAATTTGTAATCCAATCATCTATGTCCTCCTTTTCAATGTCCTGTGGACAGATTAAATTATGATTAATTAAAGGAGAATTGATACAATTATATATAGTACTAACGTCTAATACTTTCTGACCAAGATTATCCATTATGATTTCAATCTGTCGAGCAGTACTGAAATAAAAGGAGATTTTTAATATGTACATACATACTGACACACATGCATACAAATATACATGTACATGTATGTATACATGTACATGTATGTATACATGTACATGTGTGTATATATCTGCAATAATGTTTGTATATACCTACAATTAATGCATGCATACACAAATGTACACAAAGATACAGTATGTATATACACATACATACATACAAAAGATTTGTAGTTAATAAAACAACAAACCTTTCTCTCTCAACATTCACTTGCAATCTTGTACCACATTTCAGCTGAACAATGATAGTACAAGGATCAGATATGTCATGATGGACTCTCTTTACTTCTTGTAAATTGTATGTCTGGACTAAATCTCTTGTCCTGTCATCCAGGAATATTATCTGATGATCACTGATACCTAAAAGCTGAGATGAGGTCCCACGACGAAACTTTCCCACACTAGGTACTTTCACACTGTAGAAACTACAGTTATATCCAGGTGTACTCTGACATTTCTCAATGTACATATGTTTTGCAATTCGATCTGACAGACCTTCACAGTCATTTAACTTCTCTCGTATCCTGCAAATAAAGGATGATCTGCTTGAAATGTGCAGTGTGATATTATATTATGTATATACAGTGTACTCAGTGGAATGGAAACAGTCAGTCATGCTGTAATTGTCCAATACATCTTGTAAATGTAATGATTATACATATGTATATACAAGAGAGGCAGTTGGCTTATTACTTCAACACCTCTGAATGCACGAATACATAGAATTTGAAGTACCTTTTTCCGATATTTTTAACTCTAAAGCACCATGCTGGTAAAGCATGCTTTAAATGTGTTAGGAAGATTCTAGATTCTTTCTTTCCTTTTACACCTCCCTCCATAAATGCTTTGTTGAGAGTATTGTCTGCAAGTGTCTAATGGAGGATTAAAGAAAAGACACTGACAAGAGAAACTATGAGATGGAAAAAACAAAGCACTAATAATATCAAATCAGCCTTACTTCAATATGCAACTGAAGACCACAAAGATACGCAGCAGTTTCCAAGGTAACAGGAAGTAAGTCTTCACTAATTAGTTGTTTGCACTGCCAAAATTATAAAAGCGAATAATGAAATTAAGTACAATTAATGATTGAATGTTTGGTATACCTGTATATACAGGTTTTCATGATGAGGAACACGAATGTGTCTTTCAGATGACGGAGTCACACTATCAGTTCTTTTTCTCATTGTTCGCTGAAATATTAATTATGTATTGGGTAAAAACATTGTTTAAATGTGTATGCATGTGTATATAGTGTGATGTATAGTAGTACATGTATGTATATATAGTGTGATGTATAGTAGTACATGTGTGTATATATAGTGTGATGTATAGTAGCACATGTATGTTTGTATGTATATATAGTAATAATGATGTATAGTAGCACATGTACATATGTATATACATACATTGGTTTCATGTAACAGTGATCGTAGATGATGAGTATGAGGTGTATATAGTGTGATGTATAGTAGTACATGTACATATGTATATACATACATTGGTTTCATGTAACAGTGATCGTAGATGATGAGTATGAGGTGTATATAGTGTGATGTATAGTAGCACACGTACATATGTATATACATACATTGGTTTCATGTAACAGTGATCGTAGATGATGAGTATGAGGTGTATATAGTGTGATGTACATGTATAGTAGTACATGTACATATGTATATACATACATTGGTTTCATGTAACAGTGATCGTAGACGATGAGTATGAGGTGTATATAGTGTGATGTATAGTAGCACATGTACATATGTATATACATACATTGGTTTCATGTAACAGTGATCGTAGACGATGAGTATGAGGTGTATATAGTGTGATGTATAGTAGCACATGTACATATGTATATACATACATTGGTTTCATGTAACAGTGATCGTAGACGATGAGTATGAGGTGTATATAGTGTGATGTATAGTAGCACATGTACATATGTATATATACATACATTGGTTTCATGTAACAGTGATCGTAGACAATGAGTATGAGGTGTATATAGTGTGATGTATAGTAGCACATGTACATATGTATATACATACATTGGTTTCATGTAACAGTGATCGTAGACGATGAGTATGAGGTGTATATAGTGTGATGTATAGTAGCACATGTACATATGTATATACATACATTGGTTTCATGTAACAGTGATCGTAGACGATGAGTATGAGGTGTATAAACTCCTCTGAACTTTCTCAAGCGATAAATGATTTGTTCAGAAACGTATTCCTAATAAAAGAAAGAAGAAGGATTAAAATGGAAGGAGGAGGAGTGTTGGGAGTTTTCTGTTTACTTGTAGTTCAGGATTATTTCTGAAGTCACTTGGAAATGTTTCCATCCATTGACCAATCAGATTCAAGACTGCCTGGTGAATGGGTGGTATATCCTGCACATGAATATGATGATCATCATTTATATCATGTGACCAATCAAACGGGTTTGGATTAATATCCCACATGTCAAGTCTGAAAAAAAAACAAAAAAAACAAAGGACCGGTAATGATAATGGGTGTGGTTAAGTTTGTATCATGTGACCAATCAAACATGTTTAGATTAATATCTCACAAAGAGCAGATATAAAAGTGGGTGTGGTCATCTTTGTATCATGTGACCAATCAAAAAGGTTTGGATTTATATCAAAGGGCAGGGTAATAATAGTGGGCATGGGATCGGTAAGGTAAGTAATAAGTGTGGCTAACCTGTGAAGCAAAAGCCTCATAAAGATTAGAGGATGCACAAATGAGCGATAGGTTGTCAGGAAGAACTCTACAGTCTTCTCTCTTGATAGATGGTGACCGGAGGATGTCTCACGTAAGTTGATTCCACCCCAAAGGGAGCGAGGATTTGAAGTAATAAGATCAACACTCATCTCCAATGTAATACCCCTGTGATGAAGATGTACATGCTTACATATATATATATGTACCACATTGTATGTACAAACATACATACAAACACAAATACATACATACATATACATACATACATATATACATACATAAATACATACATACATACATACATACATACGTACATACATACATACATACATGTACATACATACGCATACATAAATACATACATATATACATATACATATATATATACATACATGTACATACATACATACATACATACATAGATGTACATACATACGCATGCATAAATACATACATACATACCTTACATATGTATGACCTCTAGTATCGGTAGCTTTTATCATACTTTCGGATTCATACTGTAAATTATGAAATAAATTATTTCCTGAGAGTTGGAGTTTTCCTAAGTACACAAGTGTTCGAATAGCATGATAACGCGGACGTGGTCCACTATTAATAAGAACCCGTAATTTTTCAATTACTCCTATCTCTATAAGATAAGGATGACTTTTGATATTTTCAGCAATATTAGCTAAAGTGATAACTGCGTTTGTTAGGTTTTCTTGGGAAGGGTCACTCAGGTAGTCCATTAGGAGGGCAATGGTGCGAAGCTCAGACAGTCCAACCTTTACCTTCTCGTGTGTGCTACTTTGAGATAGCATTTTGAGAACAATTCGTCTGGCTTCTACATGAGTTACGATATTTCCCTGAAGTGAGGGACTAGCCGCACTGTGTCCACTACTTGAGTCACTTGTTAGACTGTAAGCCCTGTCTTTGGTGGGGACGAGAGTGTGCCTACCATCGTCTAAGTTTGATAAAGGCTGATGATCAGAGGTTGTGGTAGAAGAACGTGAAGGATCTTTTTGAGAACCTACGCCACTATCTGCGTCAGATTCACAAGGTTCGAGAAACAATAGTAGTGGTTCACAGGGTATTTTAACAATGGTATGTAAGTAATCGTTCTCATCATTACTTACTAGGAGACTGTTAAGTAAGTTTAAACATGTTCCCTGAGGATGGAGACAGAGATGAACATGAAAGGTAGGAGGGAGTCAGTTACGGTGAACTTACAGGTATTGGGTCTTGTGAAGAGAGGAGTTTTACTATGATATCCATCATACCTGACTCAAGTGCCGTCTTTCGTCCTTCAGAACCTCCGCACTACATGATTCATAATACAATTAAATATATAAATTTATGTAAGTTATATCAACTCACTTCAAATATATTTTGAACTAAACTGGCAATGCTGCATATGAGAGACATACTTGATTGCTGAGAGCAAGCTAAACTAAGTAATCGGTCTTTAAAATCAGAGAGACAGATGTGTGCAATGAGAGTTTGAATACACTCTGAATTTGATGCTAAGAGATTCAAAACTCGCAGACTTTGAGCCCCAGGTTCCACTGAATCTACGTCAATTGAGAATCCTGTTAGAGATCCATGATGAGATGGATATTGAAGAGAGGAAAGAGAAGAAGAAGGCGTGAATGAGAAATTGGAGCTGGCACTTCCAGACCGCATGTGTCCATGAGGTCTTGAATCCTGTGAGGAAGTATGACGTCTTGTTTCTAATGAAGAAGATTCCTGACCATCATATCGAGATTGATTAGAATCAAAACGGGTTTGAACATATTTCCTTTTGAATACTGGAGAGTCTTGGTTTTCTATTTCCAAACGCTTCTTCTCTGAGGGATTAGAAACCTCTGAAATACTCTTTCCGGAGTGTGACTTTTGGCTAGCAGGTGTCATCTCATTCAATTCTCCAGCTGCTCTTAGTATTTGAGAGATGTAGTCATCCAATATAGCCAAGGTTTCATTCTTGCACTTTCCTTGTTGAATCGGGGAGGGACAGGAGTTTTTCTGCATGAAATTACGATGACCAGTTCGAGGTGATATCTTCACTATTTCATCGGTTTTGAATGCTATTTGAGGAGAATTGGATGTTTGTTCTAAGTCTTGTTGAAGACTATCAAATGCAGCACTTAGAGTGGTTGGAGAGGGTTGTGAAGGAGGATATCGAGGGGGAACTGTGTGAATGTACGGGCGAGGAGGAGGTATGTCTTTTTGAAATACTCGTAATACATCACGAAATTTATCTGAATAGTAAAGTTGTGAGGGATGATGACTGGACCGTCTTTCCTCTTCCTCCTCCTCCTCATCCTCCTCATTGCTAATATGGTTGGTTATCTCTGGATCAGAAGTAGATCTTTTCAAAGTTCTTTTAGCAGACTTTCCGTGTCTTATCAGTTCATTCAGTCGCTTCTCAATTTCATCTTTTTTACCTTCAATTTCAAAATACTCATGAGGATATGTCTGTTCAGTTGGAAATCGTAGTTTCTGCTGACGATCCTGTCTATTCATTTCATCTTCTTCAGCTTCAAGAAGCTCAGACAAATTGCTAATACTTCGACTGTATTTCTTGAACTTTCGTTTATGGACTTTTGGTCGTGAAGGTCTAGTCTGATCTTTGACTTGTTCTAATTCTCTGAGTCCATTTCCCTCGCTATGAGAAGATGGAGGTGATAAAGAGAGACCTTCTGTAGCGACTGGTTTGTCCTCAGGTTCAGAGAATGCCTTACACATTGAAATTATTAGACGACTCTGCATCTCTTTTAAATCCTGAAGAGAAAACAAGTCATTGAAACATAATTATACGTACACACATACATACATACATACATACATACATACATACATACATACATACATAAATACATACATACATACATACATATATACATACATACATACATACATACATACACATACATACATACATACACATACATATTACACTCACAGGTAGAAGATCAAGAGGTCTTATTCCTCTATCATTTTGTTTAGTTACCATGGCACCATATTGTAACAATATCCAGCAACTCTCGTGCTGTTCTTTACGACAAGCAGCATAGTGTAATGGAGTATTTCTAGAATAAGATCAAGATATGAATGGAAAACAAATACTCATGGAATGAAGGAAGAGGTAGAATGAAAGGTGGAGACAAGAGGATCGATGAAAGGTGGAGACAAGAGGATCGATGAAAGGTAAAGACAAGAGATTTGTCATTAACTAACTTGTACATATCTACAGCATTAACATTGGCTCCCCTTTCTAGTAATGTCATTATGACATGTTTGTCTCCATTCCCTACAACTGCTCGATGAAGTGGATGTACATATTGATTGTTAGGATGTTCAATGGAAGCACGTCTGTATGTATATAAAAATGTAAGTATGTATGTATGTACATGTATATTGTTTGTTAGAGGAATAAGATGTGTAATTTTATGTTTGTACTAAGTGTCAACATGAATATTGTAGTTCTAAAAGCTCTTTCTTGTTCATACACTATATGTCATATGAATCTATGTAGGTATGTATGTATGTATGTATGTATGTATGTATGTATGTATGTATGTATGTATGTATGTATTGTATGTATGTATGTATGTATGTATGCATGCATGTATTTATGTATGTATGTGTGTATGTATATATCTATGTATGTATGTATGTATGTATGTATGTATGTATGCAGATCCGTACATACGTATGCTACATAGATGTACCTGTTATAAAGTAATTCTATACAATCAATTTTCTGCATAGCCACTGCATAATGCATCAATGTATTAGCATCATGGTCACATGACTCCACCTCTAGTAACTGTTGGCTCAGGAGTTGAGAGAGAAGTGTATCACTTGAGAAATTTATTGCATGAAGAGCTCGTTCAAATGGAGATTGGGGGTGAGGATTACTATCAAGAAACATGAGAAAGAGGAAGAATAATGAAGTAAATAGAGGAGGAGTGAATGGAGGTCAGAG
>OX345648.1:5744616-5769616 GCA_947044365.1 Petrosia ficiformis
TTCACTCGTTGATATCCGGGTATGTGGAGAAGACCCATGTCCCAAAGAATAGGTACATGAAACCACGAAGTTACAGACTTCTTGCGATACCAGTGTGTGATTCCAATAATGATGTGATAATGGGAGAGACAGGAACTGAAGAAGAGTTACCAAGACTTAAATACAGGGAAGGTATGTTACCTTATGAACATCCAATTATGTTTTAGGCCTGGACTATCTTTCAGTGTATGTATGTATGTATGTATCTATAATTCTATATGTATGTATGTATGTATGTATGTACGTATGTACATATGTATGTATGTATCTATCTATCTATCTATGTAAATATGTATGTTGTACACAATTATATACTATATATGTATGAATGTATATGTATGTATGTAGGTAGGTATGTATATATGTATGTTGTACATAATTATATACTATATATGTATATATGTATGTACATATGTACATATGTATGTATGTATCTATCTATGTAAATATGTATGTATGTAGGTAGATATGTGTATATGTATGTTGTACACAATTATATACTATATATGTATGTATGTATGTATGTATGTATGTACGTATGTATGTATCTATCTATCTATGTATATATGTATGTATGTAGGTAGGTATGTATATGTGTATGTTGTACGTAATTATATACTATATATGTATGTATATATGTATGTATGTATGTACGTATGTATGTTTTCTTAGGTGAATCTATAGTTATTGACGATCGTATTTCTATTGATGTTTATATTGGTACATTACATAAAATTAGAGGGACTTTTCCTATTAAAGACATGAGGATATTTCAGGGTTAATTAACATAATTAATTAACTAGTAGTTAATTAATAGTTTCACTTTTTAATTATAGATATAGAAGGCAAGTTACACGAAGTTGATCGAAATAACATTTCAGATTTTATCGAAGATGGTGAGTACATTATTTGTTTATTGTTGTTGCTATGGTAACAATTATGTTTCAGGTGGATTACATGTATTACAGAATAGAGATAATGTAAGCCACACCCACTTTAATTAAATTATTAAATTTAGTAGTTTTGTTTCTCCAGCAATCTCAACACTTAAAAAAGAATGGTTCTCATGGACGGAGGAGGGGTAGTCATGACAACGGAGGTGTTAAAAAGAAAGGAAAGTCTAAGAGGGCTCATAAAATGACTGACAAAGAAAAGAAGTTTATTCTTTCTAAGGATACCGGAGCGTACTCTCAACTCACTCCAATTTCTGTTCCTGATCCAGAAACAGCTAGAGTCAAAGAAGTATCGTCTCCTCCAGATGGAGGCACGGGCACGAATAAAAGTAAAGATGGACAATATTTGGGTAGTTATTACCTCCTTGAAATTGAAAACTTTGATCTAACATCTAACCCTGATGAGAGAGATGATATTCCATCACCACCTTCTCATCCTCCTCCTCACCCTCGCGAGGACATCCCTCCACCTCCTATTGAGCCACCTCCTCAACCGAGTCCTGAGTCAGTAGCTAAGGCACTCAAAAAAACAAGATCCGTTCCACAATACGAGAATATAAAACTGGACTGTCTTTCAGAACCGTCTCAAATGTTCAGAACTAAGAGTTACAACGAATCACGAAATGTAGAGCATGTCGTTGAAAGACCGAGATCAAAAACTACTCGGACAGCAGGGTATGAGAATGTGCACTTACATGATACTAAGGGGTTTCCATCATATGGAAAAACCCGACATGTTGATCAGAGAGAACCTTTCAATGAGGATGTATCCTCACAAATAATATCTCTTGATAACGAAGAGGGCGTGTCTGTACCAATTAGTATACCAAATTCACATCATAATTATGAATATTCAGATACTAGACATAAGGTGGAAGAGACAGATGGCGTGGACTTCAAGATTGTAGAACCTAAGCGTGACCCTTATGAAGATGTGGTCGTATCTTCACTGAATCCTAATTATTCTAGAGTGGAATTGAGGAAAAAGCCACACCCACTTGAAGATCAGAAAGTTCGGACAGATAGTCCAGATTCACCAATTTGGATAGTTCCACGAAGCAGTGACCCTTTTGCTGGTCTAATTGAAAGTGGTTCTGTAACACATAGTTCATCTGATGTTGAGAATCTTGAGGGATTACCATCTCCTCGAGATAGGTTACGATCAGTATGGGATGATGGTAGAGTTAGTAAGGAATGGAATAAAGTGAGTGTATTAATACATTTACATGTAGTGATAATACATATACATGTACATGTATTAGGAGTGATAATGCATGTACATGTATTAGGAGTGATAGTACATGTACATATCAGGAGTGATAATACATGTACATATTAGGAGTGATAGTACATGTACATGTATTAGGAGTGATAGTACATGTACATGTATAAGGAGTGATAATGCATGTACATGTATTAGGAGTGATAGTACATGTACATATCAGGAGTGATAGTACATGTACATATTAGGAGTGATAGTACATGTACATGTATTAGGAGTGATAGTACATGTACGTATTAGGAGTGATAGTACATGTACATGTATAAGGAGTGATAATACATGTACATGTATTAGGAGTGATAATACATGTACATGTATAAGGAGTGATAATACATGTACATGTATTAGGAGTGATAATACATGTACATGTTAAATTCCTATTATAATAAATAGTGAATCTAATTATCTAATTAGGTAACTATTATCTCTCTCTCTCTCTCTCTCTCTCTCTCTCTCTCTCTCTCTCTCTCTCTCTCCAGATAGATGATGTTCTTGAAGTATTAAATACATCAATACAAATTTGTGAATCTACTCTACCGCCATTAGAATCCAAAGCCACACCCACTTCAGAAGAATCCAGTAAGATCGTTCATTACATCATAATATGTCATTTTACATCATCATCTTAATTAGCATTTAGTGGGCGGAGTTCTGTTGGAGTCTGGTTAAGTGGAATGTCATTAGGTGGATATGCTAATATTTTTGAAAGCAACGGGTTTGATGATATTCGTTTTCTGGTGAGTCATGATCATCGTGTGACTATTGTGTGAAGTCATGTGACTATTATGTGAAATCATGTGACTATTGTGTGATTTCTTAGGGTGGTAATATAATGACTATTAGTGATCTCAAGGAACTAGGAATTACTGGACATGATCAGGGGTTTGTTACCTATAGGCTATATAAGATACTTTTATAAATATTAAATTTCTCCGATAGTACTATTGTCACTAACCTCTCCATTTTGTCTCCTCCTCCTCGAGTACGAGAAGCTAAGACAATAAAGGAATGGTTGTCTCTTCTTAATCTCTCTCATTTGGAAGGATATTTTGAGAATTATGATCTCAAGAAAGTGTCTTCGCTCTGGGAAATACAGATTTCAACAGTAAGGACTAATTCCTATTCTATCATATGGGACTCATTCCTATCCTATCACATGGGACTGTGTCCTACTAACACTGGCAATTAATTATCATTAGGACTCATTCCTGTCTTACCATAGGACTCAGTCCTTTAGCACTGGCTATCATTTATCATTGGGACTCATTCCCATGATTCATCTGGCTATTATTTATAGTTAGGACTCATTCCCATGACTGTGTTAATTGTATACTATATTATACCATACTATAATCTGATTGGTTATCAAGGTGCCACACCCATTATTAGGTACTTGGTGTTGAGGAAATAGGATACTGTAAACGACTGTTGTATGGTATACATGAATTGAGAGCGGGACATCCTGATTGGACAAGAAGTCCTGTTGACACTGCTGTACAGGTACATATATATATACATGTACATGATACATTTATATGACACACACACACACACATATACTTACTCAGTTACATGAAGAAGGACTAAGATCAAACTCACCAATGTCCGATATTAGTTTTGTTAAAGATTATCGTCATATTCGCTCATTAAGAAAGGATACCTCTGGAGTCGATGCTTTGAATAATCACACAACAAATAACACAGACTCATTACTACATGATGAAAATGAATTACCGTGGATAGAATCAGGATTGATGACATCATCGACCACACCCACTGACACATCCAGTAAACTAACTATTGATGAGAACAGTTGTCCATCTGTTAATGATAATACTACTCCCTCTGTACCTGTAAGAGGTAATGACTATGCTACTGTAAGAAAAGATGATGATGATACTGTTATCCAGACTGAGCGAAAAAGAACTACATTTCCACCACCTGCTAAAATTCACAACTATAACACATGGGTATGGACATACATACATACATACATACACACACACACACATACATACATACATAAATACATACATACATACATACATACATACATATACACATACATACGTACATACATATATACACACACGCACATACACACACACACACACACACATACATACATACTACATACATACATACATACATACATGTATACATACATACATGTATATATACATGTATACATACATACATACATACATAGTATCTTGGAAGTGCTTTTGTAAAAGGTCTAGCTGGAAAACATTCTGCAGAAGAAGCTTGTCTTAAACTAAGGGTTTGTGTTTATGTGTTTATGTGTTTGTGTTAATTAATTATATATCTATGTATGTATGTAATTATGTAATATCATACAGTATTTGGTAAAGGATAGTTTATTTGTGTTAGTAACATGTTATTGAACATTTCCTAATTTTGGTAAATCAATTATAACTTCAATTATTTTCCATATGTTATATTATTTCTAGACTCAAACAGACGGAATTGCTAAAATTCCTCAAATTATTCTTTCTATTTCTTGGAAAGGAGTGAAGTTTGTGGACGCAATATCCAAGGTTATTACTTATATATTTCTCCATCCAATCATATCCATCAATTCATTCATTCATTCATTCATTCATCCATTCATTCATTCATCCATACATCCATACATTCATTCATTCATTCATCCATTCATTCATTCATTCATCCATACATCCATACATTCATTCATTCATTCATTCATCCATACATTCATTCATTCATTCATTCATTCATTCATTCATCCATACATCCATTCATTCATTCATTCATTCATTCGTCCAGATGATAGTCAGTAATCACCACATCCAAGATATATCACATTGCTGTCCTGATATTGAAGATCCAAGAGTCTTCGCTTACATGACAAAAGAGAAGGAAACCGGACGAAGTTATTGCCATGTTTTCATGGCCAATACAAAAGTAAAATATAGATTGTTATATACATACATACAAACATACAAGCATCCCTTCAGGAGACAACAGATGAGATTATAATGACAGTTGGACAGGCATTCGAAGTGGCATATCAAGCAGTCATTAGAGCTAGAGGGGGTCATAAACCAGTGATAGCAGTACGTTTCATTAATAATGTATACATGATTGAAATATACTGTCCATGCAGCCCGAGCCTGAAACGGTACAACATAAATCTATTTTTAAAAGCTCTTTTCGAAAATTTAGTCCTAAACACAGATGATCAGAAAGAGGTTTGAATAATTAATAATAATTAATAATAATTAATAATAATGATATTAATAATAATTATTAATAATATTTATAATCCCATTCTTTCACAGATGATATGAAATAATGTAATAATTGTTACAATCAATACTGATTTTTATATTTCATGTGATCAACTGCTGAAACTGAAAATATATTTTGTATATCGTAATAGATTCAATTTACTACCTGATTTCTCATCTTCATGTGTGTGTACAGTGTGTATTTATAAATATAATTATGTATTATAATATTGAATTCCTATTACATGTAATTCAGGATGCTCCAACTTGTCTTTGAATGTGGGAGAAAACCACATCCTTAGCCAAAGAATGTTATTCGTGAAAAACAAATAATCACAGTACAGGTGTCTATCTATAGGCATAGGTGCTAATTACTATCAATGACTGATAAATACAACAATAAGGCGTTGATTTGAAGATGGAAACACCCAGTCATGCAGGACATTGTCTAGTGAATGTCCAGTAAACTGTATACACAGTAATGAGGAGCAAGATGAAAATAGGTCAATAAGTCTAGTAATTGGCTCAATGTTTTCACACCCAAGTATGTGTGGGGTATTACTTACATGCAATATGTAACTCCCACTCAATTAAAACTGCTGATAAACACATTAATATATAAATATATATACAATAACTCAAATCATATTCACACGAGATTATTCAAAGTATATGAATAGCGTATATCTAACTGGATATTCCTGATATTAATACATGTATAAATAAATTATGTTAACAGATAAACAATAGCAAATCAGGTTTATAAATAGTGTATATACATATGTGTAACTGGATATTCCTGTTTGGCAATGCATGTATACTAAGAAATCCAGAGAAACATCTTTAACTCAAATAATTTTGGAGTTTATTCCAAGTACAGCTATGTATGTGTGTGTGTGTGTGATAATGATGTGTGTAGTGATATTCCAATTCTCATCATAACACACCTCATGTTTCTTTCTTCAGTCGCAGTACATGTTTCTTCAATGGTTCGTCTTCATTTACATGTTGTGTATGAACAGGGTGTTTGTCAATATCAAACTCCTTTCTGTTATCCTTTACAATTACACGAGAATTTATAACACTCAGTGCTAAACACATTTGTGCTAGATAATAAGACACCATAATCACTTCTTTCTCATATGGTACTGGAAAACAAAACTTATTGATGGTCAGTGAAGTATCAGATATCACAAAGCAGGTAGCACCCACAGCGGCATATATCTTACGCCAAGGGATATCTCCTTGGAGGTTAAACCTCGCTGTAGCTCTCCACCACATGATACCAATCAAACAGGCGTATGTAGTTAAAAATACAGCCATTATTGGTGGCTGTAGATGAGGGTAAAGGTTACCAAAGATAACTATACTAGTAACTGCAGTAAAAATGAATTCTTTCACACCAAATGGACGAAACCCAAATCCTGTAAAATAGCATATATGCCCTATAGCAAAGGAGGATGCACCCAAAAGAAAGAAGTTCATATGTGTCTCTTGCCAAACCAAAGATACATCTCCAATACCTCCAAATATCAGACCCATGAGAATCCACTTATTGTACACATTGCTATGGGAACGTTGTACCCATGATACGAACACGATAAGAGATATTATTGGGAGCACTTTGATAGTAGCATGGAAGATGGAAGGTTGTTTCAGCTCTAGTATGAAATAGATGCAGCATGTTTTGATAAATGGAGCAAGAAATGGAGCAACACACTTGATCTCTTTGGCAATCTGTATATATAAATATATAAATAGAATATTACATATATCTTTCCCATCATGTAACTAAACCTCACCTGATCACTAAACATTTTGATGATGGGCAAGATCAGAGACTAGGTTTGTTTTCTTTCACGACTTCGCAGATTCACTGCAGTTATGAAATAGCTAGCGCCGAAATTTGACCGTATTTCTCCGTATAATATTACTCTGGGTAAACAAAACACTAATTTGGTTTCATGACTTTAAAATCTGGTATATGGCTAGACATGAAATATAATTTATATATATTATAAAATTGCTGTAATAAATAATTTAATTCAATTAATTTTTCCGAATCATTACAGCTAATATAAAATCGATGATAATATTATATATATATATATATATATATTTATAATAATATATATATATATAACATACGGGCACAGTAAAAATATGTGTATATGATATATATACAGTCATGTATACAAGTTCAAGACCATTAGCTTGTAGGTGATTACAATGTATTATTTTGTTACATTGTTCAAATACAAAAAGTATTTAGACACAAAGCAGATCAGACAAGCCTGTTCAGGTACACAGGTACGATGATACACATGACCTGTATAATTAATTAATCAATTGAATTAATTATAGAGCTTAATTAATTGATTGACGTACCACAATGAAATGCCAGTAATCCAGATCCTTTTTCCGAAATATTAGACAATATTGGGAATCCACAAACCGGACACCTGTATTATTATTTGATAGTCACATGACTGTTATGTAATTATCACATGACCAACCTCTCGCTGTTTGCACGAATTCCCCAATGGGATCCAGCATCTTCAATAAATGTGTTAATTGACGTGGGTGTGGTGTGTTCATAAGGGGTGTGGCTCTCTGATTTATATATTGCTTGGAGCTGTGGTCCTAGGGCAATTGGTCGACTGGACCATAGATGACGATCCAGTTTTTCCAATAGTAAGTGACTAGTTGATCTGTAAAAATGTAATTTAATTATCATAATTATATGTCCATCAAAGACTAAGATCACTTTGATAGTATAATTGAGTCCTAACACTCCCTAACCCTAAATTTACTACATCCCATTATTTACATACCTTTGTTCTCTATGTACAGTGGCCACACCCACTAAGAACTCATGCAGAGTGTGAGGAAATATATCACCACACACATCTTTCACTTGACTCAAGACATTACCCGTCTCCTCAATGCCTAATACACTAACCATTTCCCTGACCACGCCCTCTAATGTTAAGTCATGTGATGTGTCATGTGACAATACTTGTGTGTCATGTGATATTAGGATCTCAAGTAATTCATTCCATACTTTAGGAGACGTTAATAAATTATCTAATAAAATGAAAATTAGAATTATGCATACTTACATACACACATGTATACATAATAATTAGAATCACATGTGAGTAACTTTTGATGTATGTATGTATGTATGTATGCATGTATGTATGTATGCATGTGTGTATGTATGTATGTATGTATGTATGTATATATATATGTAGGTTGTATGTATGTATGTATGTATATATGTAGGTTGTATGTATGTATGTATGAATGTATGTATGTATATATGTAGGTTGTATGTATGAATGTATGTATATATGTATGTATGTATGTATGAATGTATGTATATATGTATGAATGTATGTATGTATGTATGTATGTATGTATGTACACAGTATATATATGTAAGTATGTTTATTATAGTCATGTTTACATGTTTAAATGTATCATAACAGAAACCGAAAAGATATTTTATAATGTAATAATAACAACTAGTTCACACACTAGTATGAGTATACATATTATTAATACATGATATGTACTATAGTATATAGTTTAATATCATAATATTAATACATGATTATATTATAATATGTACTATAGTATAGTACATATAACATAATATAATACAAAAGAACACACACACACACATACACTTAATTACAATACAATCACACACAAGTATTATTATTACACATACTTTTAGATAGTCTTTGTATTATTTCCATATTATAAAGATCAGTAATAATTGATAAGAGATCACTAGTTATTTTCATCATGTTAATATATAAGTCTAATATTCCAGACCAGTACCTATATGTATGTACAGAGAAATATATAATATGATAGATAGATAGATTAATAGATAGATAGATAGATACGATAAATAGATAGATATATAGATAGATAGATAGATAGATAGATAGATAGATAGAATAATAGATAGATAGATAGATACAATAAATAGATAGATAGATAGATAGATAGATAGATAGATGTATAGATAGATAGATAGATAGATGTATAGATAGATAAATAGATAAATAGATAGATGTATAGATAGATAGATAGATAGTTAGATAGATAGATAGATAGATGTATAGATATAGATAGATGTATAGATAGATAAATAGATAGATAGATAGATAAATAGATAGATGTATAGATAGATAGATAGTTAGATAGATAGATATTTCTTTACAAACCCATTCTTCTGAAATAGATCAATCATTTGTTCTTTAATGTCATCTGTTGTCATAACAGATAAACTAGTCAAACGAGTTAAGCTAGTTTGATATGTCCACTGAACAAGATGAGAGTGAGGTCTAATAAATAGAATATCAAAGATGTAATTGAGACAAGTAAAGACAGATAGATAGAACAGATGTACTTACAGAGGTCTGCCCCTTTCATTTAGCACTCTATCATTTGGGGGTGTGGTCAGTAAAACTTTAACAGATATTAAAAACAGTTCTTTATTTTCCAGAAGAGAAGATTCTATTAGACTACGCCCATTTTCCACTGATAAAACAGCATCAAGATATCCACTATATGTCTTCGTATCTACTTGATTAGTGGGTGTGGCTTCTTGGTTGTCAAGGTTACAGAGCACAGCTACCTCCCATGGAAGAATACTACTTGAAGATGAACACAGGCGAAGGAACATTGCGACGTCTTCTTGATAAACCCTTTATAATAATAGTACATGATATACATAGATATATACACATAGATACATACATACATACATACCTACCTACATATATACATACATACATACATACACATACATACATACATATATACATACATACATACATTCATACATATATATATATATACATACATAGACATACTTTCGTAATAATCTGGGTCCTACTCTAGGATATTTATCTATTGCAAGTTTCATCTCATCAACATTACCAAGCGGTCCTGTAATAACATCAGACCCAGCAATATGATGATGAATATCATTATCAACTAATTGTCTCCAACACGCACTCATCACAGACAATGGAAGATGACTAATGCACTGTTTAGTACGACTCATATTCAATATACTATTATATTGATTAATAAACTGTATTAAACTGTCGCTAGAAGATTCATCAATCATTTTATTCTCAATATATAGAGTTGATAACTCCGTTACACAATGACGAATTGATTCACTCAGGTTAGAATACAATGGTGTGATAAACACACACCCCCTTTCTCCTTCAATCTCTGAGGTGGTATGGAGGTGTGTGTAATATATTTCTAATTTCTCTCTCCATTGTTCCAATGTAGTTCTTAGCTGATCAGGTGATGAGAGGACCATTGGACTGTCCATTAAACTCCTAATAGTAGATATATAGAGATAATGGCTAATGGTAGGGACAATGAACCATTGTACTAATGGTAGGGACAATGAATCATTGGACTAATGGTAGGGACAATGAAGCATTGGACTAATGGTAAGGACAATGAAGCATTGGACTAATGGTAGGGACAATGAACCATTGGACTAATGGTAGGGACAATGAACCATTGGACTAATGGTAGTGACAATGGACTTACGGTAGGGACAATCGACTAATGATAGGGCCAATAGACTTATGATAGGGACAAAGGATTAATGGTAGGGACAATGGACTACTGGTATGGACAATGTAGAATTACTTACATTGTTGTATTGGTTGATGTAACAAACTGTTGAGTTTCAGGATCAATATTAGATGATGGTGCTATAGGCGAAGTAGAAAAAGGACTAGATATTAATGGAGAATGATAATCACATTCATCAATATTGTCTTCCCCATCTGTTGGAAGGGTTCCTATTTCTGGAGAGGGTGAAAGTAACCCTAAACTTTGTTCACTAGAAGATGGAGAGATGACAGTAGCTACTGGAACTACAGAATAAGTGGGAGTAGGAATGTGGCTAAGACCAGGAATGTGGGTGGAGCTGGAAGAGACAGATGTAGCCATAGGAGATAAAGAAGATAGCAGTTCTTTCATCTTACGACCAGTACGTTCCTGCTGTGTGGTTGCCATGGATTTCACTTTAGATAATAAAATACTAGGTTTCTGTAATCCAAGACGAGATAGATCAATATCTATATCAATGGATTGACTACGAGGATGACTGGACATGTCTCTTGTATCTACCAACGGGTCCACAGACATTGAGCGATGAACTACATGCTCCTCTTCAGGTACATCTGTTATTATGGGCACAGATAATCTACGGTCCATGTTGAGACTAGTACTTGAATCGATAGTCTCTAATCTTTGAGGAGATGACCCTCGTGAGTGATGTGGGGAGTTATCCAAGGATGGATTCCCAGATGACATTTGTGATGTGGAAGGAGATGTCTCCATGGGTAGTGGAAAGTCTCCCTCTAATATATCTTCCAAGTCTTGTTGAGAAGTTGGAAATGAAGACTGTTTACTGGATGTACGTACATCTGTAATAAGTCAGTCAATCAATCAATCAATCAATCAATATAACTCACCAAAGTTCTTTTTCTTTCGGCTTCTTCCCCTCTTTTTCTTGACATCTCTCACAGCAACTATACCAACATTATCTTCCTCTTTCATCTTTCCTCTCATATGAACAGAGAGGGGAGGAGGTTGAGATGGTGACATAAGTGTAGAAGGTGGACTAAGTGGAAGATAACTATTGGGTGTTTGTGGTGAAGGTTTCGTTGGAATTAATGCAGGCTGTGTATAATCCAAATTAAGTGGTAAACTATGTATAGTGGGTGTGGTTTGTGGGTGTGGTGTAATTATGTGTGATGTAGATATTGAATTTGGAAGGTGGTTAGTAGACAATGGAGGATCTGGTTTGTTACCATGGTAACTAGTATCTTCAGACGAGTTTCCATTTTGATTTTTGGAGCCATCTTCCTCATCATACCCACCTTCCATTGAAAATAATCCATCATCTTCAGTTACCATGACAACTTCTTCAACCTTTTGTTTCATGCTTTTGTGCTCAATTGTAGATTCTGTCACTAACATCACATCGTCACTTGTAATCTTCTCTTGTTCCCTCGTCTCATCCCCATTTGTTACTTGTATCTTTGTGTCTTCCCTTTTATAACTTATCTTGTGATGATCTCCAGTTAAAGCTGTTTCTTCATTAATGTCATTATGTCCTCTTAGTTCATTTGGTAATAACGAATCATAGATTTCTTGTAATTCTTCCTCCAATTCAACACCTGATTGCACAATACTGTGTAATACCTTAGCAACCAATTGTTTACCAGTGTTGCTATTGATGACATCATCTTTAATGACATCACCATGAGCTAGCATTAACTGTAAATAAAATGGAACCTTTATTGTGTTATTACATAATATTACATTACATCATATTACATCATATCATATTACATCATATTACATCATACTACATCATATTACATCATACTACATCTACTACATCATACTACATCATATTACATCATACTACATCATACTACATCATACTACAAATTATATATTGCTAATACATCATATTGCATCATATTACATATATTACATCACAATAATATGTACATACATCACATTACATAATACTACATCAGATTACACATCTATTACATCATGTTACATCATATTGCATCATAGTATTACATATTGTTACATATTACATTACCTGATGGTATAGTGGAAGATTATCAGTGGATTGAAGAGCCTGGAGAACTTCTTCCATATTTAGAAGAGAAATGCAAGTAATTTTTTGACAGTTTTCATGAAGAATATACATCTATTTAACAGAGATATAAAAGATATAAACAAATAGATAGATAGATAGATAAATAGATAGATAAATAGATACACATAATATCTTCACTGAATACACAACAGACTTGCCTTCTCGTCCACACATTTCACTTGTACAATATCTTTGTATATATTTGTCCAACAGCATAAAGTATATGATGATGGATGAAATATATAAATATATCCTTCCTGCCAAGCTACTAAATATTTATTATTGATAAGTTGAAGATGATGAAAATTTAGATTGGGAATTTTGTGAGGTGGAGGAGAGGTGGAGAGAGTGTGAGATGTGAGGGTGATGATACTTGATATCGATGGGTTTTTAGTGATGAGATCTCTTTGTTTTACTGTTGATCTAACAGTACCTGTGATATCAGCCTACGTAAGACACAAATTGATGAATGAATGAATGAAATGATGAATGGAGGCGGCATGGATGGATGAATGGATGGAGGGATATAGATGGACGGTTGAAAAGTATCATGGCAGCTAGATAAATGTCAGACAAAAGATCATGGATTACTAACCTCCCACATTCTTCCATTTGGTCTGGCTGAATATATCACTGGAGGATGATCAACCCAACGAGGATGAAATAAAGCTCCATAGGGGCCGTCCCTAATATAATATTAATAATGGCCTTATTGTACAAAGGGGAGTGGCAGTATGTACCTGGGTCTTGTTCCAACTTGGATTACATTCTCAACTATTTCGCTAAACAATCATAATTAATTATTCATGATGTTAATTAATATTAATTATTATTACCCTCTCAACTTCAATAAACAGGATCTCTGTGTAGTAGCAACTAGCAACATATCCTGACACATATCCTGAGATAATATACTAAAATATACTGAAATATACTGAATGTTTATCATACCAGTTGCACAATGGCAGATTTTTCAATGTGAATAATCTCGTCAACTTTCTTAAATAAAGAGCTGCTTCCAAATTTGCGAGAAAACTATATATATTTATCATATTTGATTCAGACATGTTTTAATTAACATACTTTTGGAATGAACGCTATGGCAACTCGTCCCTGATTATCACCATAAATCAATCTTGTACCTCGAATATCCCACACCATTTCAGTAACCACACCCCCTTTTAAAATTAGTGACACATGAAAACGCTGAGATAAGAAAATAAATGATATCTCATGGTTTTGTAATTATGATAGAGGTACTTTAGATTCTCCACTTTCATCTTCTAAATTAAGTTCCCAAAAACAAACACTGCAACCTCCAACAACCACAGCAAGGGTTTTTCCATCCGGAGAGAATCGTAATAATGATACACTACCTTCCTAAGGAAGAAATGGGAGGAAGAGATGATCGAGGATTGTAAACCTCGTTTACCTTGTTGGCAAGGAGACGAACATATCTAAAGTTATTTGCTGTGAAACAATACAGACCTCCAGTATTAGCACCCAAGATCACGTGATTAGAAGATGCAGCAATGCATGTATACTAGAATAATATAATATATGATCATGATGTCATCCATTATTAAAATCACATACCTTTGTCTTTATGGCATTAGAGAGAGGAGAGAATAACAACTGGCCATCATTCTTCTCCACCAAACCCATCCATTCACTCTTCTCTTCCATTGATACAAGACAAATCAATTTAATGGGAGCGGCTATGATTGTGTATGCGAGCCCCACCCCCAAGCTTGCACACACAACAGGGCAATGATTATAGTTGACATGAAATGTATTATGAATTATAATTAGCACTGATTGATATAACAATATAACATTAATATAGTTATGTCTTAGCTGTACTACACTAAACTCTAACAAGACCTCTTTGAGTGAGACCTTCAAAACGTTTGAAAGTGAAGTTCTGAAAAACCCAGTCTTTGGAGTCACCTTCACTTTCTTCATCATATCCTATAGATATGAGTAGGAATGGTTAAGGGACATACGTACAAACTCACAAGTATCTTACGTTTCTTTTCGTGTTCTAGTTCCTCAAAATCATCAAAATTTGATGTATCAGCCATATGTCTTACTTGTACTGGAATAGCGGCTGGTCGATCTCTATTAAAAAAGACCACACCCATTTTTATTATTATCTAAAGAACACATCCACTATACACTCACCGAATGTGTTCCCAATCAGTTCCCCTAAAGAATGAATGTCTTTTAACTTCCTTAATGTCTGATCCAAGTCTCTCTACCGGATCACTGAGAAATCTGATTAAATAGATAGATAGACAAACAGATAGATAGATAAATTATAATCACTATAATAATATGCAACCTTCTTATTAAATTCTCAGCATCTTTAGATATTGTTGGTAGTTCTGGAGAGAATATTAGGTGTTGACGCCAGTTCATTATTTTACGATATGTATCTATTTAGGGAGTGAGTGTGGTCATGTGAGAGTAGAAGGGGTTAATTATATACCTTGTGGTTTTTCTGAACAAAATGGTGGAAATCCTAAATAGAAAATAGCAAACACGTGATCAACACATTATAGTCACAAGATGGCCTGAACAGTACATTATAATTATCACACGATCAATATTTAGTAGTCATGTGATCACTAGGTCATTAATTAAGTTACAAGTCACATGATTAATATTTAGTAGTCATGTGATTATCAGGACGTACATTACTACAGTCATTACTATAGTCATATGATCAATATTTAACAATCAGATATGAAAACATATGACAGTCACATGACCTACCCATTAACATCTCATACATGATAACACCTAGTGACCAGTAATCACAGAGGTTATTATAGCCATTAGGTTTGAAAACCTCAGGAGCGATATAATCGGGAGTACCAACTGTTGAGAAGGCCTACAGGGAATTAGAAGAGATTACACACATCTTTGTTTGCCGTAATTAAATTTACCCTATCTCTACGACTCATTTTCCAAGTACGTGCAAATCTATGTGACGCTGATGGATCAGCTAATGACAGATAAACAATTAAAATATTATGTATAAATAATAATTAAAACTCACAAAGATCAACATTTGTCAAATCTCTATAAAACTCGGTCCGATGGGCTCGTTTTAATCCCGTACACAAACCAAAATCAGATAACTTTATATGTCCCTATACAAGGAATAGGGACTCATTCCCAGTATCTTACATCCTCATTCCAAGTCATATACATAACCCATTCTATTACTCAACCCCTATACCCCATTCTAAGACACATACCCTATACCCCATTCTAAGACACATACCCATTCTAAGACACATACCCTAAGACACATACCCATTCTAAGACACATACCCCACACATATTCTAAGACACATACCACTAAGACACATATTCTAAGACACATACCCCACACACATATTCTAAGACACATACCCATACACATACCCCATTCTAACATACCCCATTCTAAGACACATACCCATACACATACCCCATTCTAAGACACATACCCATTCCAAGACTCATACCCCACACATATTCTAAGACACATACCCCACACATATTCTAAGACACATACCCCACACACATATTCTAAGACACATACCCCACACATATTCTAAGACACATACCCCATTCTAAGACACATACCCATACACATACCCCATTCTAACATATCCCATTCTAAGACACATACCCATACACATACCCATTCCAAGACTCATATTCTATGACTTAACTCCTATACATACCACATTCTAAGACACACACCCATTCCAAATTTCCAAGACTTATTAATATAATTAATATGTATTTGATACTAATAGACTGAGAATGAGGATGCTTTATATAGACTGCGTATGAGTCTTACTCTGCTATCCAGTAGCAGGTTATCTGGTTTGATATCTCTATGTATGAATCCCATATTATGAATGGAATTAATTGCAAGAACAGCTTCAGCGATATAAAATCTTGTGACATCTTCGGATAAAATATCTTTCTTCATTAGAAGTGTCATCATGTCACCTACAAAACAAGTTTATAATTATTACTATATATAAAGGGACATCCTCTTTACCTCCTGGTAAGAATTCCATTATTAGATACAAATTAATTGCATCTTGAAATGAATAATACATCTTAACTACCCATAGATTATCAGCTTCAACAAGAATATCTCTCTCTGCTCGAGCATGGGCAATCTACATAAGAATAGGAATGAGTCCGTGAATAAGAATAGGAACGAGTCCATCAATGGGAATAGGAATGAGTTGAATAAGAATGGGAATAGGAATGAGAATAGGAATGAGTCCATCAATGAGAATAGGAATGAATTGAATAAGAATGGGAATAGGAATGGGAATAGGAATGAGTCCACGAGTGAGAATTGGAACGAGTCCATGATCGAGAACAGGAATGAGTTCAAGAGTATAATAGAAATACAAACCTGTTCTTTCTCCACCATATCAGTTTTTCTTAACACTTTCATGGCATAAACATGTCCAGTGTCAATTTTCTGAACCAAAACAACCTCCCCAAATGCACCTCGTCCAATAATCTTGAGGCGTTTGAAATCCTTTTTCCCTAAACGTGATCGACGGAGTCTCAGAAACTGTGTTTCTTTTTGTGCATGCTGCTTACGACGTTCTTCTTGCTGTATATATATATATATATACACATATAAGCAATGAGATTAACTTACTTCTTCCTCAGATAATCCCAATTCAGCCATTGATTGTTCTAGCTTCTTCCATCTAATAAGAAATGTATATATATATATATATATATATATATATATATATATATATATATATATATATATACACACACACACACTTATAAACACAGCTGTATTAGTCATAATAATTCATCATACCTGTTTGTCCTGTCTCTATCCTGTACCGACAAGTTGTCATAAAAGTTTTCCGTCGATACTTTTGCCTTTCTGGCATTCTCTAATGTAGTAGCCGAGAAAGGAGGAGGATGAACTTCAGCTGTAGCCATCAATTAACATATGGGCGTGGCAATATTGTGACCACACCCACTTAATTAATTAATTAATTATGCTAATCTTTAATTATAATTTATTACAAAAATTATCTTTTCACCAAACATTCCTTAAAATGCTACATACATATTTTCAGTGTATTGTAGTTTATTAAGATTAGGAAGACAGGCAAATTTAATCATTGGTGGAGGACCACACATCAAAATGAGGGTCTTTTTGCCAGGAGGAGGAAGATGGGTAGCTATCATTTCATCATTCACAAAACCACTGCTAAACTTCCATTCTGAATGAAGATAACAGATAAGGAGGGAGGGAGAGAAAGAGTCAACCATTTCACAAACTAATATACGTAACTCTCTTACCTTCAGGAGGTCGATCCAGTGTGTACCACAATTTGAAATTATTATGGTGCTGTTTAGCAAGCCATTCCAACTCTGAGCGAACTAAAATATCATCTTCTGTTTGATTAGCAAAGAGAAGGGAAACTTTAGTTTGGTCATCCTCATCCTTTAGCACAGCTTTGATGATCTGTAGCATTGGGGTGATGCCTATGAGGATTAAGGGACGGAGTATGGAACACAGATATTCTACAGAATGATTTGAAGTGTACCTGTTCCCCCAGCAATCAACCCAACATTTTCAGCAAATATCACTTCTCCAGTTTTACGAAGCTTAAAATATCCTGAAAATAATGTATATATATATACATATCTACATGTAGTTATGTATGTATGTATGTGTGTATGTACATGTATGTATGTATGTATGTATGTATGTATGTATATATGTATGCATGTATGTATGTATGTATGCATGTATGTATGTATGTATGTATGTATGTATGTATGTATGTATGAATGTATAGATGTATATATGTATGCATGTATGTATGTATGTATGCATGTATGTATGTATGTATGTATGTATGTATGTATGTATGAATGTATAGATGTATATATGAATGTATGTATGTATGTATGTACGTATGATATATGCATATATGTGTGCAATGTGTGCATGTCCGTAAATGTGTATATATGTATGTTCATGTGACATAGAAAATGTGCGTAAGTGAAATTACTCACTCATGAAGGTTATTAATTAGTACATATTATTTAATTAGCATTAATTAATAAATACTATACATTATTACTACTTTCAATACCCAAATCATGAATATAAAAATTAACAATAACATCTTTTTGAAAATCTCAAACATATCATAACTTACGGTTGAATATATACCAATTCAAAGAACAATATATATATATAAACTAATATATATATATATATATAGACTACATCAGTGTCACATTACTGTGTATATATATATACTCATATCATTCTCACATTACTGTGTATATATACCCATATCAGTCACATTACTGTGTATATATACCCATATCAGTCACATTACTGTGTATATATACCCATATCAGTCTCACATTACTGTGTATATCTGTACCCATATCAGTCTCACATTACTGCCCCATAACATAGAGTTATACCCATATTAAAATTGAAGTCCCATACAATAAAATGTCTGAAAGTAAGACGCTATTGGTGATCAGTGTAGAGAGTTATTGGTGTGATGATAGTAGCAATATGCAACTAGAAAGGGTTTCCCAACACTTCAATTGAAGTACATGTACATGCAAAATGCCAAATGAGGTGATAGACAGATACATGTAGGACAGACATTTTTAAAATATGGAGTTGAATTACTAACCTCTACCAAGATAAGATACTTTTCCATCAGGTCCTCGTATATCTATAGTATCACCAATCTTTAGAGAATCCAAATATTGAGACATTTTACCTCCATCAGGAAAACGAGGATGCACACCCGCTTTATATACCTGTACGAAAAGGGTTAAAATAGATATTTGGTTTTCATAAAAGGGTTAATATATGCAATAACTTGCTCCATACTTTAATAACAAGATCAAAGTATCCTATTTCGTCATTAGATGTTACTGGAGTGTAAGGTCTGATAACTAGCTCACCATTAATATGAGCTGTGAGATACATATGATTACCTGTGAAATGAAAATTACATATATATATATATATATATATATATACACTCATACTATATATATATATTCATTCGTCCATCCACTCATACGCCATTTAACTTTCCATTTGTCTGTTCACTGAAGCATTCATTCATCCATTCCTTATCTATATCCATCCCTTATGCTTGCATAAATTCATCTTGCATGCAATCATGATTACATCCATCCATCTATCCATCCATCCCAATCATCCATCGATTCCCACTACTAACCAACTGGTAGTCCAAGCACATGTTTATCAGTTTGCAGTTTGAATCGAAATCGTCTCGTATCATGTGACACCTCCTGTTTGCTGATCAATTCAAAAGGTATCTTTTCTTTTGGATTTAGTGCAATGGGTCCCTTTGGAGTTTGAGGCGCTGGAGGACCGGAACGAGAAGATCGTTTCCATGACAATAGGACTAGAGCTCCTACAACAACTACAACGGCGCTACCTATTATCTGCAATGAGGTATATAATATTGATGAAAGTGATAAAGAAGGTTTTATACTAACAATCAAATTTGTATCCATCTTTCTAATTAGCCCTTCAATTGTTTCTTTACACTTGCAAGTTGCAACACATCAGCCACACCCACACAAAACAAAATGGCGTCTATTGATTCTTATCTTCCAGATGAAGGGAGAGCAGTTTGGCGAAGAGATAGGAAAGCTATTTTTGCAAAAGACTCTCAGGCAGTTCGTCATGTAGTTATAAGAGGTACTGAAGTAATAACACACCCATCTGCCCATGTTGTAAGTGTGAAATTATTAACTAATTAATTATAATCATGAACATGTGGTTTTTCATAGGTATATCGTATAGATGTTCTAATGGAACACTCACACTGGTACATATGTAGACGATATAGCGAATTTCATGACCTGCACAAGAAAGTATGATCTTACATTATATCCTTATAATATATCTATTTTTATTGTCTCCAGCTTGTTCGTAAATTTAAATTAAGCAAAGATCTTCTTCCACCCAAAAAAATGTCAGGAAATTTATCGGATCAGCTAATTGCTCAACGTCGACAGCAATTAGAACAGTACTTACAACAACTAATTAACAGGTATTATTATAATTAATTATAATTAATTATAATTATTATTGATCACACCCACCAATTAGTGAACCACAGGTATCTCAATGTAACGAATTATTAACATTTCTCGATGTTCCAGCTCATGTAAGAAAATTTGCTACTTCATTTTTTAGTAACATCTCTGTTTGTACATGTATATCTATCTATGTATTTACCTGTCTGTCTGTCTGTCTATCTATCTATCTATCTATTTAGCTGTCTATCTAGCTATTTATCTATTTCTATAAATATTTATATATATTTATGGACAGGATGTAGTCAGGGTGTCGGAACAACTTGCTCGTCAACTATACGCCATAGGTGATAAACTTTTGGAACAAGGCACTCCAATTGCATTAACTATTAATGATTTACACTGTATTACTAAAAGACTTCGTCTACCAATGGATTTACAACATAGTGAGTAATGATAAATCACATGACTAACACATGATGTATATCTAATGACCATCGATCCGTTTAGATGTACAGTTCTCTATATCTGTTCATCTTTCTCTGTTTGTCTATGTATCCATCTCTGTTCATTTATCTGTCCATCTATTTACCTCTCTATCTATTTATCTCTGTTTGTATATCAATCTATGTATTTACCTGTCTGTCTGTCTATCTATCTATTTACCTGTCTATCTATCTATTTATCTATTTCTATCTATCTATTTACAGGTACAGATATTGCTGGTGATTTGGGTCATCTTTACAGTTTTCTGCATCAAATAAAGAGTCTTAAAGTTGTTCCTCCTCCTCAGCCATCCTCTGTTACTAGAATGGCATTTGAAATAACTCCTTTTAAATCGCTTGAAATACTGAAGGTTTGAGCCAACCTTCAGATATATTATCCACAATCCATCCATCCATTCATCCATCCATTCATTCATCCATCCATCATCCATTCATTCATCCATCCATCCATCTTCATGTATCCATCATTCTCCAGATTGAACATGTTCCTCTTAGTCAAGTCAGTGGTTTAGTCCGAGTTCAACAACAGTTAAAGAGATTGTCATTTCAAAACACTATGAAAACAATTAGAGTAAGAATGACATACAAACATACAGACAAATAGATAGATAGATAGACAGACATATAAACTGATAATTCAATAGATAGATTGAGGAATGGATAGATGGACGAACATATTGATGGATGAACAGACTGACAATATATAGATAGACGGATGGATGAATGGATGGATGGACAGACAGACAGACAGATAAATAGATGGATAAACTGCGGTAATATATTGTTCTATTTATTATTTAGGAATTACTCATTGATTCAGTTGAAGAAAAACGATCAGTATGTCAAGTAATTTGAATTCATTAAATGATTGATTAATTCTTTCTTACATTTTAGGTGGGACAAGACACGAGACACCTCACTGAATCATGGAGACTGGTAGCTACTGCACGATTTACAGCAAATAGGTTAGATGAATGGTTCAGTACTTCTTGCTTCTCTACACATACTTACTTCTTCTTTCTTCTGGATAGAGTTGTTGTTCAGCCCTGGAATAATCTAACGTTTCTTAATATTAGTCATAATAAGATCAGCCATTTAGACGACTCTCTACAAGTATTGCCTGTTCTTAAAGAGGTATGATATCACAAGGAACGTTCAGTTACTATTAATAGTATCATAGAAACATTTAGTTACTATTAATAGTATCATAGAAACGTTTAGTTACTATTAATAGTATCATAAAGACATTCAGTTACTATTAATAGTATCATAAAGACATTCAGTTACTATTAATAGATTACTATTAATAAATATTAATGTTACTATTAATAGATATTTTTGTTACATATTATTCTTACTATTGATAGTTACTATTATTAATGTTACTATTAATAGATATTGTTGTTACTATTAATGTTACTATTAATAGATATTTTTGTTACTATTAATAGATATTATTAATGTTACTATTTATAGATATTATTAATGTTACTATTAATAGATATATTAATATTGTTACTATTAATAGATATTGTTGTTACTAATAATAGATATTATTTATAGTATACATCATTTCATATAGTTAAATGTCAGTTATAATCAATTGGTAAGTGTTGATCTTCAACATTTGTGTCTACCATTTTTACAAACCTTGAATCTCTCACATAATCATATCACCATGGTAACATCCAGAAGCCTAGTAAGATAATATGTTATCATTCTATTTTCTATTTCTGTAATCCTTTCTCTCGTGATATTTCATTCCTTTTCTTATCTTCTCTAAGATTACATGTCCTCTTCTTTCAGGTTCTGGAAAGTCTTCAACATCTCAATATATCTCATAATGAATTAACTGATCTGTCTTATGTTAAAGCATTTATTGGAATTTTAACACTCAATATCAGTTATAATAATATTTCTACAAAAGATTTTGATCATCTCACACAACTTAAGACACTAAAGACACTTGCAATAAAAGGTGAGTACAATAGTGTACATCTTTGTAAATCATTTACTGCTTAAAATCTCCCTCTCCCCTCTTTCTCCATCTGTCTGTCTCTCTCCTCTCTTTCCTCCATCTGTCTCCCTCCCTCCCTCTCCCTCCCGCCACAGGTAATCCTATCATGTCCATTCATGTGGCTCGTTTAGTTTTGTTAGCAAAATTTATGCACAAATCTCGTATGGTAAGTATGTTAATATACCATGTCACATGATCATCACATGATAATTATAGGTGTCTGTTGATGGGACGGAACCATCAAGCAGTGAGCAGGTACCACCTACATATTGTATATAAATGACTTGTTAATTAATGTCCATTTAGGCTAGAATTCGTCAATTGACAAAGCGATATGGTGATGATATTGATAGATGGCCTTTTGCTCAAAGCATTCAACCACCACCATTAGCAAATAAAAAGCAACAAGCCCCTCCTTCTCCAACCCCTCCTTCTCCACCTTCTGTACATGTCAGTTGGAGTGTGGAGTCTCTTCGTAAACCTTTCCTTACTGGCACTTCTCCTTCCCCATCTCATTCAGTTACAGACACAGGTAGTACATTTAGTGGTGGCTCATTTGATAATCCTTTATTTAGTGACTCCGCCCACTCTATTAATGATCCCATCAATTCTAATCCCGTTTTTCCTCCATTAAATAAAGAATCTCCCATTCTCTCACGCCGAGATGAGCCGGATGGACGATCTGATATTAGTACAGAAGTTCCTGATGTCTTAGTAATACCTTCTACTCCATCTCCCATGGTTCTTCCAACGCCTCCCTGTACTCCTTTATCAGCAGGTGATGATGACACACAAGTAACTCCCTCGGTTGTAACTCCTCATATGATATCCGCTGCATTGGAAGCTCTTTCACACGCTGCGATTCAAACGACCACACCCTCTGAAGAGAACCAGTTACCAGGTATTTTATCTCAAGCATTGAACAACTTTATAAGCGAGCATTCCTCATCTTGTGCCACACCTCCTTCCACCCCACAAGATCAAGATCAACCAAATAATAATCCAATATCTGCATCGGATCTTATATCTGCATTAACATCCACGCTTAGTGCTCACTGTGGATCTACCAAGGGTA
>OX345648.1:5774616-5777116 GCA_947044365.1 Petrosia ficiformis
ATGTCAGTTCTAATCACATGATATATGACAAGGTGTGTTACTAATGTCAGTTCTAATCACATGATCGATACATGGTACATAGTCCAGTACACTAAAAGATATGTAACTATAATTATATTAATTTTATGTACAATTAATATAATTATAGATACATCTTTTATGTAACGAGGTGTGTTACAATATCAGCACATTGTATAAATGCACATCATTTATGTGTAAATAAGGTGTTATACCATTATTCATTTCAGTACCAGAACTATGAGATAATATGATGATGATTATCATTAAACTCTCACCTTTTCTTACAGGTGGTTGGGATGATGTTGTTGTCAGTAGGAATATACCTCACTGTGTCAGATAATACTTTCTCATTTATTACTGGTAGTAATATAGCCTCAGGTGCTGTATTACTGATAGTGGTTGGTTTCATTATAACTGTAATCACCATGGTGGGAACTATAGGAGCAATTATGCTATGGCCGATTTTATTAGTACTGGTATGCACAACAGACAAACTGTGTTATAATTATGTACATATATACATACATACATACATACATACATACATACATACATACATACATACATACATACATACATACATACATACATACATACACATATACAAATACACATATATTAATTATATTGTCTATAGTACACAGTGATAATGAGTGTTGTTCTTGCACTTGAAATAATTGCAGGATCATTAGCTTTTGCATTCAACAGTAACCTGGTATGGTCAAATATGTCTGTGTACTAATCTGACTTGATGTAATAATGTGTCAGTCAAAATAGATTCCTTATGCATGACAGGCTTTTTATATGTTAATAGTGTAATCATGATGTGAGACAACCAATATACCAATATGAAATAGAGTAATCTATTCATCCATCCATCGATCTATCTATACATCCATCTATCTATTCATCCATCCATCCATCTATCTATTCATCCATCCATCCATCTATCTATTCATCCATCTATCTATTCATCCATCCATCCATCTATCTATTCATCCATCCATCCATCCATCTATCTATTCATCCATTTATCCATCCATCCATCTATCTATCTATTCATCCATTTATCCATCCATCCATCTATCCATCTATCTTTTCATCCATTTATCCATCCATCCATCCATCCATCCATCCATCCATCCATCCATCCATCCATTCATCCATCCATAGGTGGAATATGTAAATGAACAAATGAATTCAGCTATTGAAGAATACAGAACAAATAATGATACAGATAAGAATGAAGACATTAATAACTTCATAGATTTCTTCCAAGAAGAGGTATGTACTCTGACAAGTGTATGTATGTATGTATGTAAGTACATACATGCATACATACATACATACATACATACATACATACATACATACATACATACATACATACATACATACATACATTCATACATACATACATACATACATACATACATACATACATACATACATACATACATACATACATACATACATACATACATACATACATAGATGCATATATACATATGTACATACATATATACAGTTCTCATGTTGTGGTTACGATGGACCTGAAGATTGGTTGAACACAGTATTTATGAACACATCATCAGATATAGTACCATTTAGTTGTCGTTGTAATATTATGACTGATAATTGTAATGCAACATTTTCACAATATCCATCTTTATATGTGTGGAATGAGGTATGTATATACATATATATACATACATACATACATACATACATACATACATATATACATACATACATACATACATACATACATATATACATACATACATACATACATACATACATACATACGTACATACATACATACATACATACATATTGACATATACTGTATTTATTTCAAGGGATGTGGACCTGCACTTATTAATGTGATTGAAAGGTACATTATAGCAATCGGCACAATTGCTACAATATTTGGAGCATTTCAGGTACTCACCACACTCTCTGCAATGTGGTTCTCACCTCTCCCTCTTTCACTCTCATTTTCTCTCACTCTTTCTCACACATAGATTATTGGAATGATGTTAGCTATATATATTTGTATTTACAACTCTTGTCAGAAGAAAAACAAGTCGTATTCACCAAACAACTAATGTGAACACACACGAGCATGAACATATATTGTACATACGTACACACAATAATAATAATACATGTACAAATATAGAATGAATTGATTAAAGTATGTGTACTTTTGATTGTATGTAGGAAGTTAGTATAGTGATTTCAGTTTGATAACTATAGCAAACTGAATATGTGCATGTATGTGTGTAGTGCAGTGGGTGTGTATGTATGATGTCATTATTGTCATGTGCATGATGTTATGTGCATGATGACATAGTTATACAGTTATAATTACATTTAACCCAAAATGGCTAAGAATCTGTCTCTTCCTGGAGAAATTACAAGATTTCTGTTTGTTGGAGTTAATGTCTTTTTTAATGTAAGGAAAATGTGTCTA
>OX345648.1:5789616-6033917 GCA_947044365.1 Petrosia ficiformis
TGAAGACTCAGATGTATCTTGAACTAAAAGAAATTATAATTAAATTTATAATTAAATACAATTAATAATAATTACCGGACTTTTCTCCTCTAAGGAGAGGTCTCTCTTCTTTGTCCTTTTCATTAGGATCGGTTGGGCCAGTGAGGACAACGAAATATGCAAACCAGTATATGAGTACAACAGGAACTGTTCCTAGATATACAAATCTAGAGGATGTGAAGGATATGAGGAGGAGAGGGAGAGAGTGGTGACATTGATGACACCAACCTATTAATATGCTTCAATGTTTCAGCATAAGATGCAGACTGGGGGTCAAAATACTGGACTCCCATTTGACTGATTATGGTTCTATCAGCAATACAAGCTAGAGGATAAGAAGATTATAAGTGAAAATCATTAGTACATTTGAAACTATATTGTAACTCACATAACACTAAATATAGAATGGCTCCCAATAGTCCTGCCATCCCTGTACCACTGGACCAAGCATTAACAGACTCTTTATTATATTTATGTAGAAATCCCAATGTGAGGCTATGAAGAAGATCAAGGAAGGGAAGAGGAGTAAGGAAGATATGTCATGTCATTACCTTTCACCAAACGATGCACTGCATCCTTCCAGCACTATAGCAACAAGTGCAATCCAGAAATTTGGAGCAAAAGCCACACCCAATAATCCTATTAATAATAATAATAATAATAATAATAATAATAATAATAATAACTAGCTAGTAGTAGATCTCACCACACAACATAAGACAACCATTGAAAACAAAACGAATCCAAAATGGGAATTTGGTGAGAGTTATAAGTGTATTAGACCCTATGAGAGGGAGGGAGGATGTAGGAAGGAAGGGAGGATGTTGGGAGAGATGTAGGTAGGAAGGGAGGGAGAATGTAGGGAGAGGAGATGTAGGGAGGGAGGGAGAGGAGATGTAGGGAGGGATGTATGAGGAATAAAATTAATTCAGATACCTTTTGCAAAGATTCCGAAAGCAACATTTGCAAACATAACCAAAGTGACATAATTCTCTTCATGAAAACTACGATATTATATAATATATATATAATAATATATATCATGTACAGTATGTAAGCAGGCAGATTGGACATGTATGCACAACACCACATTACATACCTGGTCGCAAGTACTTTTGCTGATGAGTTCACTACAACATAAGGTAAATTATTGATTGTACCCAACAAGAAGAAACCAAGCTATAACCATCTGTAATGAATCTATATACATCATGATATGTTAGTAACTTACCCAGTTCCTGTAAAAGATCAGTTTATGCTTGTCCATGCTTTTATGGAGAACAGTAGCCACACCTCCAAATATAATTATTTTAATTTAAAACTAAAATATAAATACACACGTGATAATAATTACAAAAAATTAATGTTATAAAAATTTGATTGGGTAATATAATTGTCATACAATATTTAAAAATAAATACAACACTCGGACGTCACATGATAATCATCTGTTAATTAGAGCCGCAGGTTGCAAGTCAAACCATGATACGAATCCTTTGATCAGCTTGTTGTATAAAGGTTGCAGTTCAATGAGTACACATCCCAGACATTCTTTACTCAATATACTGCTAGCATCCCAAACTGTTAACTGCAAACATTTACTGCGTAACTCAACTGGTGTTAAATTATAATATAGCTGTGGGATAATAGATAAATAAATAAGAGTACAAACTAAGCTTATATTGATGACTATCATTGCTGATGGCACTAGTGTGAGTAGTGTCTCTACCTTTCTGTGTACTCAAACACGAAGAAGTAAGTGTAACTGCAGTCTAAGATCTTTGATGAAACTGAGGTTTAAGGTTAGGGTTAAGGGTTAAGGGTTAGAGGTAGGGTCAGGGTTAGAGTCGGGGTCAGGGTCAGGGTTAGGGTTAGGGTTAGGGTTAAGTTCAGGTTAAGAAGGGTCAGGGTTAGGTTTAGGGTTAGGGTCAGGGTCAGGGTTAGGGTTAGGGTCAAGGTTAAGGGTCAGGGTTAGGGTGTCAGGGTTAGGATTAGGGTTAAGGGTATGTTTAGGGATAGAAGCAAAGTAATCTTAGCCTTTAATAACATGCAAACCTCCAAAAAAGGCTTCTTGTACACATTGCAGTTATCTCCCAGTAAACTCACTGATGAATACAGTGTTGGTATTTATATAATAAATGGGTGTGGCTTATTTAGTATGTACCATTTCATTGTATGTAGGGTTTAGGGTTTTTCGAGCGATCTTGGTTTTCTGTTTTGTAGTTTTCTGAGGATCTGGTAGTAAATATAATTTAACATAAGGATCAGTAGACTCCGCCCCTTCACGAGGTACCTAGTAACATGTATAATAACTATTTCAAAATGTAAGACAAAGAGATAGCATTAGTTACCAGTTCTCTAGCGTGTTGTACCATTATGGACAACCGCTTCTGATGTTGAAGATATCGAATATCCAGTTTAATTTTACCAGTAACAGTATCTGATATTTGTTCCTCTACATAATAAACGAAGAGTGAATTGAGGTATGTCTATTGACCGTTCATTCATTACATACCTTCTCTCATTTTTCTCAAGTCTTGTTCATCTCTCAGCAAACAATGAAGAAAAGTGTATATAACATCAGACTCTGAAATACGAGTGTCCATTTCTAAAAGAGAAGACAAGTACTTACTAAAACCCTCTCGACGTGCCTCACAGGTCTGAGGAGGAGGAGGAGGAGGAGGAGGAGGAAGATGTGAGAATGAATATGACAGAGATAGTAACATTACCTCTTTTGTGTATGATTGTCCAGGTAGATATTTTTTTCCAAGTAATTGTGGAAGAGGATCTTCAGGAAAGTTTTCTAACAATTTGTTATGCAACTCATTAAATTCACTATATCTCCGAAACAATGTAGTATTCTGCTTAGTTGTATCACAACGAGTTACCTGTATTTGATAAACCTAAGAGAGGAGGAGAAGGAGGAGGAGGAGGAGGAGGAGGAGGGGAGGGTGATACATGGGAGAGTAGTGAGTCAGTGAGCCAATGAGCATGTTAATCTTACAATGTATTTATCTGGGTAGTATTTCATGTGATATGCTACAACAATAGCTGACTGGATCTTTGCATCTGTTGCTATCCTGAGAAAAGAGTTTGAAGTTGAGAAGGGATGGTATTGTGGTTTTGAACTCACGAGTATGATGTAGGTGAAAAGGAAAGAAGACCTTCAGTAGAAGTGGGTGTGACAAACTTGAATTGTGCCAAATTGTGAATGAAGAAGTTGATTCGAGTTGCCATTGAACCTAAACTAGCCTCTATGTATCTATGTGACAAACATACATACATACATACATACATACATACATACAACATACATACATACATACATACATACATACATACATACATACATACATACTTACATACATACATGCACACATACATACATACATATATACATACATACATACATACATACATACATACATACATACATATATACATACTTACATACATACATGCACACATACATACATACATATATACATACATACATACATACATACATACATACATACATACATACATACATACATACATACATACATACATACATACATACATACATATCAGACAAATCTGAAACAATTGATTTTGCAATGAATATATAGTTCAGGGTAAAAATTCGAATTTCGAGAGAATACTAAAATGCTCACGGTTCTAACAGATAATATTATTGATCAAAACCACTTTGGAAACATAATAAGGACATCATTATCTAACTCTAGAAACAGTTTCGGCTCAATCTGAAACGATCGATTTTGCGAAGAAATACATACATACATAGTAACATACATACATACATACATACATACATACATACATACATACACACATACACACATACATACATACACACATACTTTGTAAAATGAACTGTTGCTTCCTCTTCAGTAGCAGTAGGAAGAAGAGCATCTCTTACATATTTGATATCATCAATAGAAGATAATTCAGGAAGATTACTAGAAAGAAGCTGTAGAAAATTATGAAATGAACTACAGACTAATGGAACAATGGAGTATTGAATAATGACTAATGGACTAATGGACTAATGGACTAATGGAACAATGGACTAATGGAACAATGGAGTATTGAATAATGGACTAATGAAGTAAGGGACTAATGGAACAATGGAATGGAGCAATGGACTAGTGAAAGGACTAGTGGAACAATAGAATAAAGACAAAATACATTAATGGACGAATGGACTATTCAACAAACACGTATAGATAAATAAAAGTGGATATGATTTACCAGTGACAGTAGACTTATTAAGAGATGTGAATGTTTTCTCAATTCATTAAAAGCATCACAACACAGATCATTAAACTTCTGAAATCTAACAGATGGTTTATCCCCAGCGTTAATAACATAAGCCATGTCAGGTGTTAATACAAATGGTACACGATCTCGTTTTATTGAACCAAACATTTGAGCATTTCCAAGAATACGTCCAAAATCAATATGAAACATGTGACCCGATTTTCTAATCATAATATTATCATTATGTCGATCACATATTCCCAGTACATAAGTAGCTACACAGTAACCAGCACATGAATGAGTAAAATTCTCTGTAGCCTGTAATTATGAGTATATGTATATATATACATACATACATACATACAACATATATATATACATACATACATACATACATACATAAATGCATACATACAAGCATACAAACATACATACATACGTACATACATAAATGCATACATACAAACATATAAACATACATACATACATATATACTATAATAAACACATACATTTTTCCATGCTGTATCAGATGGATTGTATCTCATCAACCATTCATACAATGGCTTGTCTTTGAAAGATCCAGTAAGTCCATGTTCAGTTTGAATCTGACGAAGCGTAGCACTGTCGGTAACAACCTCTACCATCCCTTGTTCTTCTCCAGTGGCTAAGACTTGGTATGTTATTAGTCGAAGATCTAGACCAGCTCTCACCCATATTTTATCCATTAGTCGTATTAACTGAAGAGCTAACATGTCTTGTCTTAAATCATCACCAGCCTAAAATGACACGAGAAGAGGTGTGTTAGATAAGAGAAACTATACGAGGAAGAGAAGGAGAAAGGGGAAGAGTGGGAGATTAAGGAGGAGGAGGAGGAGGAGGAGGGGGAAGAGGGGGAGATTGAGGATGAGGAGAGTACTTTGTAGATGACTTCGATGTTTGACCCAAATGGATCAGCATTCTTAAATGTCAGTTTTAATGGAACAGTCTTTGAGTTGAAGAATGAACAGTTCTATAATGTGGGTGTGGTCAAATATAAATGGGTGTGGCATTTAATTAACTAATTATCTATATAGTTACTAGTTAATACCTCAACATCAATATCACAACATTGAAGAGTTGGGTTCAGTGGTAGCCTGAATACAGGAGGGAGAGAGGAAGAGAGGTTTTGTAGTTCATGTACGAGACATGTTTGTCTCTGAACATCGCGAGTATTTTTAACAATACAAGCGACATCAGATAAACCTTTGACAAGATCTGATTGCTGGGCAAGTTCCATGGCCATTTCTTCACCACATGAGGCTAGTAGAGCACATCCTAATAGTTCATACTGCCATCCAAAATGAGGATCAACAGTTAATGGAAGTAGGATCCTGTAGTGTGGAGAGTGTTTGTATAGAAAGGATTTAGAGTGATATTCACTCACCAGTAGAGGTAATAAGAGATACGGGGTGAAGTGATAGCTTGTTTTAAAAGCAGTTCTGACATTGCTGAGCTCAAATAACAATCGTGTTTCAAAGACTGTAGGAAAAAGAGTGCATTAAACAGTTAGTCTGTATGTCTGTCTGTCTATACGTCTGTCTGTCTGTCTGTCTATTCGATTAGCTGTCTGTCTATCTATCTGTCTATCTATTATACCTGAACAATTTGTGGTAGTAGATGAATAAAGTCATCTTCCGATAGTCCACTGATCATATCAGCAGCCTTTTGACGAACCTTAATGTCAGCATATTGCGAATCCAGTAATTCCACTCCATGGGCAGGATCTGACACTGGCCATTGCAATAAAATAATTTGTAATTTTTCTATTTCTTGTGGGTGCCAACTTGGAAGAGACTGAATCAGCGTAGGAAGACCACGAGCATATGAAGATAGAAGAGTAGGGGTGGAGTTACGATGAGACCACACTAGACGTTGATCTTCTTCTTTTAATCTATTAGAATGAGAACGAGTCTATGTTTGGAACAGGTATCAGTCTCTGTACCTGTAAAATCTATCCTTGCTTGCAATATCTTGTATATTTTTAGCTATTGCCTGAGGAGGGGCAGGTCGATTTGGACGAGTGAACCTAATATGATAGACACCTGATAATTAATTAAGAGACCTCATATTCTTACATTGATGATTTTCTAATTGGTCTTCTTTTGGAATTCAAACGATAGTTATACTCCTCAAATTTTACCTATAATTAAAATATAATTATAATATAGCATGTATATTTTAAAACAAACCACACCCACTTCTAATAGAAGGCTCTTTCTATCTATATTAGGATGAGGTGTGTCCGTTGGATCAGCAGGTGAGTCATCTTTCCACATTCCCAATAACTGAGGTCCCGAAACCAGAGTCCTGAATTTTAAATTGGTGCGAGCGTAACTTACATTAATTAAGTGATTGGTACATACCCTTTGGTTGTAAACAGTTGCTTAGCAACCCATGCTATTGGTTCTTTGATTGGTTTATATTCTTTAGGATTAGTGGGCGGGTTCAATCCATAAAGTGTGAAACAAATTCTACATTCACGAGGAAGTTCACATAGAATTAAACCTGTATTAATCCTAAGAAATATAGACAGATACATAGATAGATAGATGGATAGACAGACAGACAGACAGACAGACAGACAGATAGATAGATGAACAGACAGACAGACAGACAGATAGATAGATAGATAGATAGATGGGCAGACAGACAGACAGACAGACAGATAGATGGATGGATAGATGGACAGACAGACAGACAGACAGATAGATAGATAGATAGATAGATAGATAGATAGATAGATAGATAGATATCTTAGCTGTTTACCATTTGTTCCAAGTTACAGTTGGAAAGAAATTCCGTACTATTTTTGAAGGAGGGGAGAACATACGTTTACAGATTGCTAGTCCACCATAGTAAACACACACCTCAACTTGAAAAGTATTGTAACTGAATCAAAAACAATAAATACATCAATACTCTATCACATCATTCAATATATACTGTAATACGTTATGTTTATTTTTTAATATCTGAATATAACACTTAAGATAAATAAACTGAACAAAATGATTTACTGTTTACTATTGTATATGTGAATATAGTGTTTATAGATGTACACAGTACACACACAAACAAACAATAACATACACACTCACGCACACACATAGACACACACAGAAACAAGGCACACACATGTATAAACTATAAACATACCTACACATTTCTTGAACTGGTATTCGATGTAATCCACAAACCTGGACTCTGAGTTTCAATGCAGAGTCCATTAAATTACCCTCTACAAGCTCCATTCTTTTATCCACCCCCACAGGCTCATAGTCACAATGTAACATTTGACAGTAAAGAAGGAGAGAGGTATTGATTCCTTCTCTTAGCAAACCTAAAGCATGTATCACATCAGTTGCTGATTGTACTTGCATTTCTTTGAGTTGTGTTGCAGAGACATTACTCCAGTCATTTTCAATCATTTTTATCTGAAGAGAGACAAAAGGGGTGTGATCCCAAGAGTGACATAGGTAAGTGAGGTTGGTGATATGATATGTAATGGAGTGTGGCTAAAATGATTTGTAATATGACATTATGATATGATGAACTTACATCTACAGCAATATTAGCTGACAATGAATCTCTGTCTTGAGCATAATTACAAACTCTCTTTAGATTATAAACTGCTTCTGATATACACACGGGCTCAAAGAAACCTAACCTCTCACAAATGAGCTTCACACATGCCAGTGTAGTTTGACACAAACGAGTATAATTAACAGGGGGTGTGGTTAATGAGGACCGAAATTCTGCATCTTTACTGAGGTAGCTGTCAACAAGACTTGTGAGCTCTTTACGTGAGAGTGTGTGGGTTTTGAAAGGAATTGATGATTCCAGTTTCACGAGCATAGACTAATTATAATTATAAATATGAAACTAATATTATTATATATAGTAACATACTGTTCTTAGCATAACATGTTTGACTAGACTTCTCTCCATCAAAACCAGATGAGCTGGTTTAGCCAGTTTCATACAGTGATGAATATATTCATAATCCAGTAAACATCGATCACTAGTGGATTATTAATAATTGAATTATTCATCCATCCTTCCATTTGTTCATCCATGCATGCATCCATCCATGCATCCATCCATCCATCCATCCATCCATCCATGCATCCATCCATCCATGCATCCATCCATCCATTCATCCATCCATTCATCCATCCATCCATCCATCCATCCATCCATTGATCCATCTATCCATTCATTCATCCATATTCATCCATTCATCCTTTCATTCATCCATCCATCCATCCATCCATCCATCCATCCATCCATCCATCTATCCATCCATCCATCCATCCATCCATCCATTGATCCATCCATCCATTCATTCATTCATCCATATTCATCCATTGATCCATCCATTGATCCATCCATCCATTGATCCATTCCATTTGTTCATCCATCCATTGATCCATTGATCCATTGATCCATTGATCCATCCATCCATCCATTGATCCATTCATCCATCCAACAGTCCATTGATCCATTCATTAATCCATCCATCACTCAATCGATTCATCCATTAGTTTTATAACTAACTTTTCAAAATATTCATCTTTTCCACAGACTTTCAACATGTACACCTGATGATCAAATTGTGTTGATTTACAATGTTCAATCATAGCCAAAACTTCCTGAATGGATTCTGCCACTGTACTAGTTGCTATGATGATAAAGAGTTAATTAGCAGGTAGACAAGAATAGAAATGATAATGAATTGATGAATAGATAGATAGATGGATAGATGGATAAATAGAAGGATAGATGAATAGATAGATAGATGGATAGATAGATAGATGAATAGATGGATAAATAGAAGGATAGATGAATAGATAGATAGATGGATAGATAGATAGATGAATAGATGGATAGATGGATAGATAGATAGATGAATGTTTTGAAAAATTAATGGAGAAACATTAAAAATACAAAAACAAAGTTTATTTTAAAAACAAACAATTACAATATAATAATATAATAATATATATATTATATACATATATATATATATATGTATATATATATATATATATGTATATAATTTGTATGATGCTTATCAAGAATTGTATATAAATACAACTTATCTCTGACCTTTACAGTTCAGAGATACAGCATTATCTCCTTCCATTATTGGTCCAGTCTCTACAGCTAAAGTCACTCGAGAAGGGAGTTTTGATGTATGAGAAGAGACTGGTTCCTGTTCCATTAGAATACCTTTGGGTTGAGGAACATGACGAGATATAGCAGGACTTGTTAGGTAGGTACGTTCCTTCTCTGTATCTTTGATTATTCTACAAAAGGTTAATATAATTACAACATATTTTATTAGCTAGAGATTGAGTAAAACACACAACACTAAATAAATTACATGCATACATATATATATATATGTACAAACATACATACATATGTACATACATGCATACATATGGACATATATATGTATATGTGTATAATATACATACATACATAAATAAATACATGCATAGTACCTTTGAACTAGATCCCAAAACTCCTGTACTTCACTAATAAAAGGATCTTCAAGATTTGTTCTGTCACGAAAAAGTGCTGCAGTAGGCATTTCATCTTCAAAACTATAATGACGAGCTCTTGTTGGTCTTGTTACAACAGGACTGGAACGAACGATATTCTATACAAACATAATAAATATAAATATGAAAATAATTGGTTGATATTAGACTCAACTTCTTCTTTGTATTGTAGAGGTTGTTCTTCATCTTCATTGGTTGTCTCCTATTAGTAAAGAAATGATAATTAATATGGTGCCCCTCTGTATATATAATAATATTAATTACTGGTTGTAATTAGTTATTACCTGTGGAAAGTCAATTGGTCCATCCAAGTAACTAATGAATCCTGACGTTCTTTTATTGCTGATAGCCCCAACTGTCTGTTGTCTACTCTTGCTGTCTTTCTTCCATGACCAGCTGGGCTTACGAGATTCCAATGTAGATGGGGCTGACATTGAAGTGAAAGTGGTTTTCGTATCTGCTTCTTCACCATTTTCTGGTTCAAATGTTGCTGTGGTATTCTGAGAGACCACATCGTCCATCTGTTTAGGTTGTACTACAGCTATGCTATGTGGTCTATTCTTTTTAATGGGTTTTAGAAATTCTGTGGGATCAACTTCTTTTGGAGGTATTTGAGAAGATGGGGGATTTTGACGTGGAAATGTTACAGACATACCTCCTCTTTGTGGATTGATTCCCCTGTGTCTAGCCTCAGATTGATCCTGTATTTCACGATCTTTTTCTTTCCAGAATGCAAACGCTTTCTCAACCATGGCTTCTCCTTTGCTCAGTTTGCTGCTGCAGTACTGCCAGACTGCCAGTTAGCAGGCACACCCACACAATCGACCACGCCCTCCTTTAATACACACACGTGTTGTTTAATTATGAAACAAAAGAATTATTAATTAATAAACTATGAAATATCAGATCTTAATTAAATTCACTGTACTATTATATTGCATTATTTACATGTAGTTATTATATATAGTTATTAATACAGTACTATTATAATACATTGTTTATAATCATTAATACAGTACTATTATAATAATACATTGTTTATAATCATTAATACAGTACTATTATAATAATACATTGTTTATAATCATTAATACAGTACTATTATAATAATACATTGTTTATAATCATTAATACAGTACTATTATAATAATACATTGTTTATAATCATTAATACAGTACTATTATTATAATACATTGTTTATAATCATTAATACAGTACTATTATAATAATACATTGTTTATAATCATTAATACAGTACTATTATAATAATACATTGTTTATAATCATTAATACAGTACTATTATAATAATACATTGTTTATAATCATTAATACAGTACTATTATAATAATACATTGTTTATAATCATTAATACAGTACTATTATAATAATACATTGTTTATAATAATAATTATACTAATTTAATGATGTTTATGTTTTTGTTTCTTTGTTTTCTTTATCTTGCCTTCATCTACACTCTTCTTTCTCTTGGGAGCTCTAATTAGTTAATAATTTAATTAATAATTTAATTAATTAGGTAGTATTTACACATTATTACATACATGTACATACCTAGCAACACTAACCATACCAATCTGTTTCCTTGACGACAATGCATTTTCCCAATCACTTTCTTTACCTAAAATTGCATATCTACAAAAAATTAAGGACTTCAATTAATTAATTACGCAACAAATATAAAAATTATGTGTGTGTGTGTCTATATAGGTGTGTGTGTGTCTATGTATGTGTTAGTCCATACTGTATGTATGTGTATCTATTTGTGACTATATATTCTATTTTACACGAGGGTAATTATTAGTAATGGTGTTATTCACTGTGATAAATCTGATGATTCTAACTCCATTCTTTGTTTCATATGTTTCTGTTTAATCTCTTCAGCTGCACTAGATAGCTCTTCATTTAAATCTTGTTCGACTGGTATCATCTCTTTAGTTTCAGGTAAAGATGGTGGGATATCTTTTCCTAATTCTTCCTCTTGTATTTCAGTGAATTTTTTCACAAATTTCCGTATCATTCTATTATATAGTCCCATTATTTGACTTGACGGTAAGTCGAGTTCAACCTGTATTAATAATGTGTTTTAGAAGTCACAATATAGCATGAGAAAATTTTCTAATTATAACACACAAGGGGCAGCGCTCAATAAATATCGACATTAGATAATGTATGAGTGAACCAACGCATTATCTAATCAAGACCTTAATTTGGTCCACTTGAGTGTCCCATTATAACACTTAATGCTTTGTAAAGAATGTCATCAAACATTTAGCGTCCATCATTTGACATGTTTAGTGTGTCATGGGTAACTGTGCATTAAGTGTACATTATGCTGTTTAAACGTGATCAGGTGACTAGCATATGAAAATGTGATTGGCTCAATGTCACATGATATATATACCTCTAGTTTCTCTACTGTTTTATGCTGTAATCCCATACCAAGAAGAATTGCCTGTGTTTATGTACAAAAGCAGAGGAATAAAGATTGACAAATGAAGAGTGGACATCTACTTACTGATTGAACAGCTGATAAAGAGAAAGCCATTTTCTTCTCGAAATATAATCTTCCTACTGTATATATATATTAATATTATAATAAATAGTTTATTGTAACCATGACAACCCACATGTTGGTAGTAGGTCAGTGATCAGGTGATGATCAGCCATATTACGAGAGTATAGCTCTAGGCGTTTCAAATCATAGTGGTTTAGGAGGTTTTTCAATCCATCATGTAATAAATCATTTGACGATGTTTCTGTATCACGTATTAAGTTAAGACACAAGTGTGGAGTGAATTCTCTGAACTGATATGATAGGAGAGAAATGAAACGTTGTCTGAAATCTAAAGGGAGAAATAGGGCATTAATTAGAATATGGGACATTATATATTGTCCTTGCCTTTATTATAAGCAGTCAACCAATCAGATTCATTACGTGATATATCCAGTGTATGTAACATTATACATGAATGTTCACCAGTTAAATCATTCTGAAATGTATGTATGTACGTATTATGTATGTATGTATGTATGTATGTACGTTATGTATGTACGTATGTATGTATGTATGTATGTACATGTACGTATGTATGTATGTATGTATGTATGTATGTATGTATGTATGTATGTACGTATGTATGTATGTACGTATGTATGTAACATAGGTATCATGTATGTACATGCCTGTCTAGTGTATAAATGTATATATAATAATAGTATTAATAACATTATTTTAGTAGTATTATATGGTAATTCATACATACTGGTGTTTGCCTAAGATAAACAGGACGATATCCAGCTCGTTTCCAAAACCTATAAAACAATAAAAATAATAATTATTATATAATAGTTTAATTAATAATCTAACTTGAGTAGTGGTTGTGTTAGACCATATGACACTCCTAGATACTCTAGGGTCTCTGGAGGACGTTCGTTTAGTTTCATTAGTAAAGGAGGAAGTTTAGTTCGAGGATTTATCAGTTCTGTGGATAGAAGATCCTCATCACTCTGTAAAAATATTATATACATAATAAATATAATATTATACATACATACATACATTATCTGTTAGAACTGTGAGCATTTTAGTATTCTCTCGAAATTCGAATTTTTACCCTGAACTATAGCCTTGGTATTGATTTTTTCATAGAAAAATCAGTCATTTCAGATTGAGCCGAAACTGTTCCTAGAGTTAGATAATGATGTCCTTATTATGTTTCCAAAGTGGTTTTGATCAATAATATTATCTGTTAGAACCATGAGCATTTTAGTATTCACGCCAAATTCGAATTTTTACCCTGAACTATAGCCTTGGTATTGATTTTTTCATAGCAAAATCAGTCATTTCAGATCGAGCCAAAACTGTCCCTGGAGTTAGATAATGATGTCCTTATTATGTTTCCAAAGTGGTTTTGATCAATAATATTATCTGTTAGAACCGTGAGCATTTTAGTATTCTTACAAAATTAGAATTTTTCGATATTTCGGTAAGCTACATTTTGTAATACCATAGGAATGAATATCGTGATATAATTAAATACCGGTATACTGTACAGCACTGAAATACATACATACATAAATACAATACATACATACATCCATACATACATACATACATATATACATACTTACATACATACATATACACATACTTACATACATATATACATACTTACATACATACATATACACATACTTACATACATATATACATACTTACATACATACATATACACATACTTACATACATATATACATACTTACATACATACATATACACATACTTACATACATACATTAATTTGTTGTATTTCCATAGAGATTGGTTCAGTATCACTTTCAGATAAACAAGGTATTCTCCCCTCATAGTAATCCAATAACAATTGTAATGTACGAGATCCATATCCCATCTATGAAAGGGGAGGAGTCAAATATAACTAGTAATTAATGGGGCTTACCCCTTGTATATCTGGATGGGTGGCTATACGAACTATCCTTGCTCCAGATAGCAATGCAAAATCTTGATCTACAAACTGAAGAAAGGAAAGATGAATTTGAGGTAATCGGATTTACAATTATACCTGTTGAGATATAGTCCAGGGTATTAGATCACCTGATGCCCTCATACCTCTTGATAAGCCTTTTAAAATGGAGGATTTTGAGATCTCTCCTTCCAAACACACCTGCGTATTAGATTATCAATATACAGATATCCTCAAGTACTATATAGATATCCTCAAGTACCATACAGATATCCTCAAGTACTATACAGATATCCTCAAGTACTATATAGATATCCTCAAGTACTATATAGATATCCTCAAGTACCATACAGATATCCTGAAGTACCATATAGATATCCTCAAGTACTATATAGATACTTGTACAATTATTATTACCTGCAGTACACATAACACATCAGGTAATGATGTTTGTTCTGAAGTCACTGGAGGTAGCAACACAAACACATGATGTGCTGGAGCATCAGATAATAACTGTAAATCATTAGGTGTGTTTTTATAATGAGATGCAACATAAAGAGACATGATACGATGAAGAAATGTCTCTGAGGCTTTGTGGTAGCTGAATAATGTATCACGATTTACATAATATCTAATTAATTGTTAAGAATAGTAATGAAGTGGATGAAGGGATGGATGAATGAATGGATGAATGGATGGATGGATGAATGGATAGATGGATGAATGAATGGATGGATGGATGATGGAAGAATGGATAGATGAATGGATAGATGGACAGATGGGTGGCTGGATGGAAGAATGGATAGATGGATGAATGGACAAATGGATGGACGGATGAATGGATGGATGGATGGATGAATGAATGGATGAATGAATGGATGGGTGGCTGAATGGAAGAATGGATGGATGAATGAATGGATAAATGGATGGACGGATGAATAATAGATGGACAGATAGGTAGATGGGTGGATGGATAGATGGATGAATGGATAGATGTCAGATACAATTCACAGTCCTGAGGAGGGGGACAGCCAGACACAAGACGTGGGATATTAGCAGCATCAAGACAAAGGAGATTATGTAACCACTGTTCTATGGGATCTCCAGATGCATATCTGATTGGTTCAGAAAGAGTAATCTCACGAAGTACTCGCCCTGCATAAGGCAATACAATATAAATGATAACAACAGTAGATGGTCACTAACCTATTGAGCTATTTCTAGTATCATTAGTAAAATGACTTTGTTTTCTTAATTGATCGAGTAGTTTCAGAGACAAAGATCGTCCAGTACCTTCATACCCGTTAACAGTTGAAGCAAGAAACACCAGATAGGGTCCAAAGAGGTTCTTTACAAGAGGAAGAGGTATAGCAGCTGCCTCATCAATACAAACTAGTTCAGCTTGTTCTAGTTTATGATTATCACCAGGATAAATATATTGAACAGTCTGTCGATGTTCATGATATATATTAATACGAACTACAGCTCTATTAAAATCAGGATTCGTTGACTGGATGACCTCATAATCCTCATGTTCCGTGTAGCCTAACGCATCAAAACCTTTCAGAATAAACTCAAATAAGGTTTTTAGATTTTCAGGTGATGGACTAGTAACAAATATGTTTGAGTAACTGCAGAGAAGAGATACAATTATTGAGACAGGGAGATCTTTGTGCATAGTAAAATGACATCAAATCACCTGAAAGCTACAGCTCCTGCAATGGCTAATCCTAAAGCAGCACTTTTACCTCTTCCCCGACTTGCTGTCATGGCAACAGTACTGCGTAGAGTTTTTTCAGAAATAGCTTCAATAAATTTTAATAAAGCTTTGCCTTGATCAAGAGTCCTAGCACATGATACTAGAGATCCCACTGGTTGAGTATCTTGCAAAGACTCTTTTAACGAATCTAATTCCTTTTCTTCGATAGTTTTGGAAGACTCCTAATTATAAAACGATTAGTAATATGAGAAAAAGCATATGCGGCCATTCTGTACAGGAAGCCATTGAAATTTGCAATGGCTTCCTGTACAGTACAAATGACCAGTAGTAAGTGTTTAATACCAGTGTACCCTACCAGTGTACCGGTGCCCTTGTTAATACCAGTATACCCTTGTTAACACCAGTGTACCCTTGTTAACACCAGTGTACCTTTGTTTGTTGTGGAAGTGGTTCAATATCCAGCATATGAGTAGATATAGGAAGAATGTTGAGTTGATCATCAATTACAAGACAATGAGAACAATTAGCAAGAGATAATAGAAATCTAATTAATATAATCATGATATCATTATGATGTAATAATTATCACATACCTTTCATTAAATCGACCAATCACATCATTATGTGCTTCAGTACGGTAACGAGAATGAACATCCATGGTCATGGCATATAATTGCTTTAATGAGGTCATGCTTCGTAATAAAATAGCAACGACTCCACCTCCTTCAACAGTCTCTACAGTACGAGCTATTAGATTAGGAGTGAGTGCTTCATAATCCTATAAGATTAAGATAAATATACATCAGTCATTTGGTCAACACTTTTACAGTGTTCCACCCACGCTGGTCGGGAATAACCACCATTTAGCATGAATTAACCACCTATCACATAATACATGTATGAACAGCAGTAAATGCAAGTCCAGCCACCATACTGGGCAGAACACTGCTTTTATATTCTTTTGTAAACGAAGCCAAATAAATCCAGTATCTGTGTAGAACAATACTTGCTCTTCCTGATATCATATTAAGTTCGTTTTGTATACAAAACAGAATTAAAATATTTGAATTCTCAAGTGACAATTATACAAACCACACCCATTCATTACCTGTAATACACACATGCCAAATGTATTGCCCAATATTTTGTGTGTTTCTGAGTAATAAGAATATCGAATATTAGTAGCTGATATGAACAATTCAAAAGGGTTTTCCTCATTCACATCAATAGTACCACTTCGTATCTTCTTGTGTAGCTGTTTCATTCGTTTCTTTCTGTGTGTACTGAAACCGAGCTCTTTTTTATAACACCATAGCACAGTTGGACGTGTTTTGATAGAAGCCTTTGATAACATGTGATGCAGTACAACAACCTGTATGTATGTATATATATATATATATATATATATATATATATATATAATAACAATTAATATAATATTTAACCTGATCCCTTCCTTTATCACCAACAATTACAAACATAGTTCTCTGTCGAAGAGAAATGCCATTCTCAATTAGGACTCTTATCCTGTTATCCACTTTCTTGCGAGGCATGACCTTCTTTCTCGCCACGTGGGTTAGTATGCATTAAGTTCCGTATACCTTTGTATCTTCTTAATAATGTCGTGTACTCCCGTATACTCCTCATCAAACTCCCCACCTTCTCAGTCTTCAATTGAGAGATAGGTTGTTTTTGTGTAGCTACAAGAAGAATCAAGGCCGTGCAAGCTATAACGTTCTCTCCATACAGGAAACAAGATCCAGGAGTTAGCTGAATTTTTTCTTTCTCCACCCGACCTTGCTATTGTACAAAATATTAAATTGCGAGCTGTTATTTGGTCGGATCTGATGCAGAATGGATGGTGAGTTAAGCGCATGTTATATTACACTGAGAGATGTTGTAACTCACCTTATATCTGTAGTGGCATTTACTAAACAAAAGTTTATAACTACAATAATTATAATAAATGAGTTTACAAACAAATTTGTATACTATTACATCATTATAATTATAATAATTATTATAATGTAATTAAGGGGGTTCTGAAGCAATGAATATCATTAATATCCCCCTCCCCTTACAGAGATACGAAGTTGGTGGGAAATTCCATGTATCTCGCATTTCTGTCACATTTTTGCAAAACCTTTTAAACTCCCGGATTTTGAAATAGAGGTTAGTTGATGACACACATAGAGTGGATATGCATGGCTTCTAACGACTAATTTATTACAGGAATTAGAGGACACTCTCTTGTTGGATGAGCCGAAAGAAGATCCAACTCCTTCCCTTTTAGTTAAATTATATTGTGCACTATTGAATGGGATTGTAGATAAAGATGTTTCGTAAGTTATTATTAACCCTTTACTGTATTCATATTAACTACATACTCTGTTATATACACGCACACAGAGAAGAGAATTGGGAGTTTTTCATGAAAATGCATTTGGAATGGAGATGTGAATATCTTCATGAGAAATTCAATCCTCATGAAGGAAAAACCTACAAGTTAGTAATTCCTCATCTACTTGTCTTGTTTAATTAATTTCATAATTATAGGGAACTAACCACACGGAATAAAGTTGATATAATTCATCACATTTGCCACTGGAGAATGGAACTGGACGACATTGGAGAACTATTAAGGGTAAGCCCAGTTATTACAATATACACACATGGTTACATTATATAATACATAATATATACACACACAGTCAAAACAAGTAGTAAAGTGAATTTGTAATTCTAAACTGTATTATCATTATCATGACAGTGAGAAACCTTATCTATACATAGTTATGTACATGTACATGTGTACATGTACTATTATATGTACAATGTACATGTTATTAATACATGTACATGTACTATTATATGTACAATGTACATGTTTATTAATACATGTACATTTACTATTATATGTACAATGTACATGTATGTACATGTACATGTACATTGTATATAGCTATAGGCAGCCTTATAAATGTCATTGTACATCTGTTATTGAATTGGTGATGTGTTTACTAATGGTGGTACCATTTACAGATGAGGTGAGAAAGTGATTGTGTATTATATTAGTATAGAATTTCATTTTCAAGTCAGTTTTAACATTAAAAATAATTAGGGTTACTTGATGAAGGGTCCTCTATCACATGACTCTCACATGACTCTCACGTGTATATGTATTACCCAGCTACATGTAGTACTGTACTAATATATTATACACTTTATTAAGTAGACAAAACATCTTTCATAATTATATTATATTATATTTGAGATTGTTTTAGTTAACTAAAACCCATTTTAGTAAGGTATTGTGACTTTTAGTTAATTAAATTACAACCAAATTACAAGTCATGTAGTAACTATTAACTAAAATGAAAATTGGCCAACAGTAGGGACTTTTAATTAGTTAACTAAAACTAAAACCATTTTAGTATTCCCCTTTTTATTTAGTTAAATAAACTAAACATTTGAGAACCAGACACACTATAACTATAACTAAAAGTGGTCACATTGTCAAACTAAAACAACACTAATATTTGATTGTACATGTACATGTACATGACATAATATGTATTTAAATATATAGGGACAAGATGGACCCCTCTTACGAGTGGAACCATTAGGAAAAGATGACGATGGTAACATCTACTGGTACTTCTATGGAACACGTTTATATATGGAGACCGCAAAAAAGAAAATTAAAAAGAATGGATTGGAGGGTACCCCTGGTAAAGGTCGTGGACGCAGTAAAGGGAAAACAAAAGAGATTGGTAAAATGGATGATAAAGAGGAAGGAGTGTGGAAAATAGTTTGTTCAACAAGTGATGAGTGGGAGGAGATTGTTGATAGACTAAGAGAATGTAAAAAAACAGAGGCACGGCGTCTTTATAATTTTATTAATGATGAACTTCTACCAGAGGTTCTTTATTTGTTACAACAAAAGGTAATTGATATAATTATAATTAATTATTCATTAATTATTATTATTAATTATAGGAGAAGATTTTCAAGAGAAAACTATTAATGGAACTTCCTCGTAGAACATCAGATAGGATAGCACAAAAAGCATTAAAGGTTGAAGAGGTATCTCATTAAAATTATAAAGAATATACTAGGTAGTTTACTATTAGTACACAAACGTATTTAGATATAGTAATGTAGGTAGTATACTAAAATATGCACAATATACTAGTAGTACACATAATATACGGAGGCAGTATATTATTAGTATATTATTAGTATATTATTGGTATACTACGGTGTACATGTAGGTAGTATACTAGAAGTGCACAAAACATAAGAAGGTAGTATACCATAGTAGTATACAAATTAGTGTAGGTACTAGGTAGTATACTAATAGTACACAATGTAGTATACTATGAAGAGAATACTATTTACTGATTATTGTTATAGGAAAGATATGATGCGTTGGAAAGAGAAATACAGCGAGAGGAACAGAGAAAAGAGGAGGAGGAAGAGAAAGCAAGAGAAGAAGAGGAAGCAGAGAAAAAACATCAGGAGAAAATGGCTGAAGTTATTAAACGCAGAAAGGCTAGGAAAGAAGAACAAGAAAAACAGAGACAACAAGAGGAGGAGAATTGGAGCCGGGCTCTCAGTGGGGAACTGAGTGGACCTCGTAAAGCTGCTCTTGGTGCAGTACAAGGTGTTGTACAGACTCAACACTTAATTGAAGCCAAAGATGAAGATCTGTATACTGATATGTATAAAGGTATTACAATCATTTCCTCAATCTCCTTCTCATATCCCCTCCTTACAGCTTTGAATGGATTACGTAAACTTGAAGATAGCTGGATATTTGAAGATCCCGTAACTGAAGATATAGCACCCGGATATTTTGATGTGGTTGAAAAACCTATGGATTATTCTACTGTGGAAAAGAAGATTGAGAAAGGAAGTTATGTGGAAAAAGAAGAGGTAAAGGATCAACAATGGATGAATGAATGGATGGAATGATAGATGAATGGATGGATGGATAGAGGAATGAATGGATGGATGAATGAATGAATTATGGATGGATGGATAGATGGATGAATGGATGGATGGAATGATAGATGAATGGATGGATGGATAGATGAATGAATGGATGGATGAATGAATGAATTATGGATGGATGGATAGATGGATGAATGAATGGATGGAATGATAGATGAATGGATGGATGAATGGATGGATGGATAAATGAATGAATGGATGGATGAATGAATGAATTATGGATGGATGGATAGATGGATGGATGAATGGATGGATGAATGGATGAATGAATGGATGGATTGATGAATGGATGGATAATTATGAAGTTTATAACTTATCTTTATAGTTTATTGCTGATGTAGAGCTTATATTTAATAATTGTAAAGATTATAACGGAGAAGACAGCGAGTATTATGATCTAGCGCATGAAATGCTGGAGACATTTCATAAACTGATGCAACAAATTGAGGGAGAAGTAGATGATGATGAGGATGATGAAGGGAAAAAGAAAAAAAAGAAGAAATCACCCTCTCCTGAGTTGACCTCTGAGAGTTCAGAGGAGAGCGAGGAAGAAGAGGAGGAGGAGGATGGTGAGGATGGGACTGTGATAAAGAAAAAGGTCAAACGAACTAAAGAACTATCGTTGCATAAACCATTAATAATTAACTCACATCAACCTGGTATGTATAGACATCATCCAGCAAACATGTATCCACCTCATCACATGATGCCACCACAAATGAGGCCTCCACACATACCTCCAGAAATGATGATGTACCCTCCTCATCCATACTATGGACACTACGCACCTCATCCAATGCAGATGAGGCCACACCCGCGTGAAGCTTTTTTCCCGCCACCAGAGGCTTATCGTTATCCTTATCATATGAATGGCATGCCACCTCCACCCCCTTATCAGCAATCTGTAATGCCTAATGAACGTTTCATGATGCAACAGGAACATAGAATGCCACAACGGATGCCACACCCACCACAAAATGGACCCATGCATCCTCCAATGGTACCAAATGATCCACCTCCCCATAATGATGTTGAAAAAGATGTTGGACAAAGAGTAAGTAGCCCGCGTATTTCAAGTACAGTTCAAACCCCGCCCACATCTGGTGATGAGAAGAGCAGTGAAGTTGATGATAATAAGCTATCACAACCTAAAGAGAATGAGACGACATCTTCAGAAACACCAAACGAAAAAACCGAACAACCTATATCTGAAAAACCCAAAGAACAAAAAGAAGGAGCCACGCAAACACAATCTCCCAAGCCACACCCACATCCACAACGTCCTAATCCCCATGGTATGCATCATATGAGAGGTGGCTATCCTCAACCTCCAGGTATGATGGATGAGAGACAGAGATATTACCATGCCATGATGATGAGAAGACAAATGATGTCACGAGGGGGATACCCCTCTCCTGATGAAGCTTATTACATGTGGAATGGACAGCGTCCTCCTCATTCTCCATACGGACCCACCCATCAACCACACCCCTCTCAATTAGCCATGATTGAAAAGCAGAGATATATGGAAAATCAAATGAGATTGAGAGCTGCTCATGCTGGAGGAGGTAAGTGTATACAATGATTCTTAGTTCAAGTCATGTGATTTCCATGTGACCTATTCATATTTCTAATCAAAATCCAGACAAAATATGTTAGTATTTTGATAATGTGGGTATCTGCGAGGAACAGGAGGTCTATTTAATAACTTATAGTGGAGTGTTGCGCTAATGTTTACGTTCATTATAAATGTATAAGACATATAAACATGTTCGTTTGTGTTTTCATTAGGTCAAAGGCCAACAAGACCTGTTGTAAACTCTAGAGGAAAGGGAGAGGGTGAAACAGGACGACAAGGAGGGAAAACTGAGAAGGGAGAAGAGGATATTCCTGATTATCATGATTCATTAACTCGTTATGCTTTAGGATTGGCATCTAGCGAAGAGGAGAAGGATGAAGGTAGAAAGAATGAACCAGTGAAGGAAGGGGAGGAGGATGGGACACAGGAATCGAGCTCTGAACAAACTGTGGAAAAGGAGAAGTTAAAAATGGAACAATTGAAACTAATGGAATATAGGAGAATGCAACAGATGAGAGCTAATTGGCCACACCCACCTCATCCTAGTCACATGATGTCAAATGGTTATGAAGGGGGTATGCCACACCCACAATTAGGTCACATGATGCCACCTCATATGTACGGACAACACCCATCCAATATGCCGTACCCACCTTATCAAGGTAAGTCAGGTGATTATCACATGACTATTGTTAACCCTTTGTATTTATTAGATCCTTACAGTGGCCGTGTCATGATGACACCAGAAATGGAAAGATGGAAATATATGGAGATGCAACGACAGATGATGGTACGATCGAATCCCCAAAACATGTCACCAATGCCAATGAAAAGACCACTTCAACAACAGCAGCAGCCTGTATCACAACATGATCATGTGACTAATGGATCAGAGTCACATGATCAGGCTGAACCTCCACAAAAGCAAGCAAAGATATCGGAAGATAAAGAACATAGTGACGAAGATGTTTCTTTAGAGAAATAAGTTACTGGTATCAAATATCTTTATTAATCATATTTCCAATTTCACATAGTTACTCACTCAAGTACAAACTATTAACGACACATTAATTTCCCTCATCTCATGACTGATTCTTTAAGAATTAAAACTCTCTCGCTTGTAATAGGATATTGTCACTATCTCCTCTAATCTTCCATTTATTAAATTTATTGATAAGTTTTACACATGAAAAAAAAAACATCAGTAAAATTAATATATGTAAGTCTTATGCCACAAGAGCAGAGGCAGTTGAACTTTCGCTGAAAAAAACAATTATAATTATAATCATGATATTAATTCAATAACTTACTATTTCCAGTTAGGGGGTAAAACCCTAGATCTCTTGTAATAACGAGCTAATCGATGAATACGACTTTCAATCAATATTAATCTAAATTTGCTATCTTTATCCTTAAAAGAGGAAATAAGTTATTCTAATTAACGGCCAACAACCTCTACAATAAAGTACCTTACGATGTTTCTCCAGGTGCTTTCTGATTGCAACAGCTTTTTTAATAAGATGATACAAGTCCTCAGGTAAGGAAGGTGCAAGTCCTGTAATTAATAATATAATTCTATTTAATGCCCTACCCCAATAACAAACCTTTTGATTTTAATATTCGTAGTATCTTATTTCCTGTAACCCATTTTACATATGCAATCCCATGAGAATCTCGTAATATCACACCTACATCATGACATAAAACAATGTAATCATATTGTCATGTGACATACCAATTTGCGACGGTGACAGCCCCTTTTTAGCCAGCTTGTAGATCTGTTCTTTGATTTCATCAGGAGATTGTTTGAGCCACTATAATGATTATATCACGTGATATACACATGTACATAGTACCACTTACTGTAGGTACTGTCCTCCGATAAGGCAGGGCAGATTTGGAAATACCTTTACTGAAGAGAAAATATAAGACAGAATGAATTTGTATGATTCTGTGGTAATTAACTCACCCAGGTGTGTGCATACGAACCATCTTTACTTCTTAGACTAAAGACCAACTACACCAAAGAGGACCATGTGCTTGATCACGTGATACAAATAGGTGTGGTGTGCACACTCACATCCCCACCCATAACCAATCAATCAGTTCATCATCACCTCATCACCTGATTTTTAATTCGTCAAATAATCAAAAATGCCTGTATATTATTCTCTTATATCTCGTGGACTTGTAGTTCTTTGTGACTATTCCACAGCTGGTGTCAATCTTGAAGGAATATCTTTGACAGCTTTAGGTCAGCTGGGACCATCAGATATCAGAAGATGTCAAATCTCAGGATATTATTGTATTTATACTTTAGTTGAACTTGGTTTGACATATCTGTGTATTACTGACTCGAAGTATGAAAAGGTGAGCTTTGTAATCGTATTGGCATGGTTACCAATAAAATAATATGTTAACGTGTTTTGTATATCCAGGAAGATGCATTTGATTATCTTGAAGATGTTAAAAAGGAGTTTAAAATAGCCGGTCTTCATAAACGTGCACTTTCTTGTGGTCTATATGAACTGAGAATAGAGTTTGGTGATATATTAGGTGAATTGACCAGTAGAGCATGTGGTGATGGAGTTTCTAAGCTACAGACTAAAGTGGACACTGTACAAGAAGTTATGACACAAAATGTTGAAAAACTACTTCAACGAGGCGATGGGCTGGATGATTTACAAGGACGATCAGAGGAACTGGCAATGAACTCAATTCAATTTCAACGCACTGCTGGTAAACTTCGTCGTAAAATAATGTGGAAATCTGTGAAACTATGGGTTGTAATAATTGTTATTATCACTATTATATTAGTGATAATAGCTGTATTAATAACACTTGTAGCTACCAAGAAAATTTAACTTTTGTATTGTAAATGTAATGTGTGTTGAATCAACAATCATTTCGTGTCTAATAAATATATTGCTAAAAATTATCGGAACAAATGTTTATATTTGTATAAATTGCCGATATTAATTACTAATGCTATGAATAATGTTACAAATTATTATAATTATGGTCTTATCTCCATGGCAATTATTACCTAGCAACCCTTTACGACTTGTATATTGAAATATTTACACAATGAATTATTTATTGTATGAAATAAAGTTAACAAAAAAAATTATAATAATATTTACTAATTTAGCATGACAGTATTTGGTATAAAATTTATAAAAGATTACGAAACGTTACGTACATACATACAAACAGACATCGAAAGGAAGTTGTGAATTTACTGGACTGATCTTAGCTATTCAAAATGCCATCATCTGAATCTGTGCTATCATCTCTTAGAATGGAGGGGTGTCCTGTTGAGGTGTCATGTACAATAATCTCTACAGACAATGAAGAGCTCTTTCTACTGTCACTTGAAACCCCATTAGTCGTATGTAAAGCAAGTGTATCATCAGAAGATCCACTTGGGTTTTCATGATCTATGAAGTCAGTTGTTAATGGATTTACTACTCTAGGATCAGCTATCACGGCCTGTATTTTATCACATACACGATGAAACCGTCGATATGGTCCTAATAAGAGAAAAATATAATATATGTAAGTAGCTCCATTTAGTAAGACATTGTTCAGTTAACTAAACTCGACAGGTCTACCGCAATCAGGTAACATGGCTGTTGTAATATATCACCACTGGTCAGTGATTGAATATTACTATGTACTGTTGAGTATATTAGCCTGTAAGGTATTTCTTCATTTAACATCCAGTAGGACTACATCATTATTTATTTATAGAAGCAGGTGTTTCTAGTTATAGTTACATCAAGAAACTATCGACACTAACCTGAAGTTTGTTGGAAAGTAAGTGAATAAGTTTTTCCATCGTAAACATTACTGATGTGATCAGCTGATACTGTACTCCCTCTACTGTTCTGCACAGGAACCAAAGCTACAGTAAACTTCACTTTCTTTTTTAATACAGTCTTCCCTAAATGATCACATGATTATAAACATCAGTCATGTGACCAAGATTGTTAGTCACATGATAAAAGTACCTTTTGATTTCGCATGTGAGGATTTTTCATATTTGCATTTAAATATATTTTCACTTAATACTTCATGTTGTATGTTAACAACCTGTTGATAATTAGTGGGTGTGGTTTAAAAGGAATGCAATTAGTTACATATATAATTATATAATGATTAATACTTACGCTGAAAGAGTGACGTAATGATTCCTTGAGGTCTTGTAAAGACTTATCTCTATACACTACAACGACCTATAGTTAAATGTAATTAAATATGAACTATGATATTATCAGGAAACAATAACTAAAGATAACTGAAAAATGCTGGCAGTCACTATGACCTTAACCACCATTGATCTAACCTCTTTAGTATTCTCTGTCTTAAAGTTAGCAAACCACGATCTCTTAGCACTATAATATGAAAAGTAATTACATTACTAATAAAAACCCTTATACTCACGATTGAGAAGGTGAAGTCGAAGTAGAATTCTCAGGTGAGCCTTCAAATTTTCTACGTCCAAATCTCGGAGAGCTCACCATAGTTTTGAGCGTTGTAGACAATTTTCGTTTCCATGGTGATCCATTACCTCCACCATCTAAAGTAGCTCCTGAAGGTAGGGTTTGACATTCTTGTAAAGGTGTACTGCATTTTCGATTCGGTCTTTGATTAGGCTGAGGACTATAATATGAGTAATATCCAGTTGGTGTATATGAAGGAGGTGTGGCACCACTAAAGGGAATCAAAATTAATGATATTCATAGTTATAATGTTTTGATATTCATATTTGGTGGATTGTTGAAATGTTGTTTATGGGAACAGGTCATTTCTTAGTAATGTGATCATCATATTGTTGATCACTGAACGATAACAAGTAAACATGATGTTAACTCAAATGCATGTCTAATCATTACCAACAAAATTCATTTATAATTATCAGTTTTTGAAATATCAATTACCTGAGTTTTGGGGAACGAGGTGGTGTAGAATCAAGTGTAGCTGAACCAATAGAATGGGAACGAGCCCGTTGGAGTTGGAATGTGGGTGGTAGTGAAATATGGGAATCAATACGTTTACGAGGTGGATCACGTTGATCACCTAATGAAACTCTTGCTTCATCTTCTAAACTAGGTCTCTTTTCTTTTCTCTCAAGTAACAAAAAATAAATTATTTTTTCCTCATTATGTCTGTGAGAAAGAGAGAGAGAGAGAGAGAGAGAGAGAGAGATAGATAGATAGATAGAGAGAGAGAGAGAAAGGAAAACACAAGATGGATTAAAAGGAGTTGGCTTACTCATTAGATAACAAGGCGTCTATTAGTTTGTGCTTATCTCTAAAACAACCCAACGAGGTCATATTATTAAACACGTCAGGATCTATCTCATCTTTAGAAAACATAGGACATGTTTCAACAACATCTCTCATTGGCAGGACAGGTTCAAGAGATATATCTAATGAGGTCCCTTTAAACCATGAATGCTTCATTACTTTATCCAACTAAAGAAAGATGAGGTAGTTAATATAATAGCATTAATACCAGTTCAATACTTACTGTTAATCTCATTCGTGGATTAACTTCAATCATTCCTCGTATAAGCTCTTGAGCTCCAGAGGGTACATAGGATGGTATAGTAAATCTACCTCTTTTAACTTTCTCAAGTAAAATTCTTAAATTATCATCATCAAATGGTAAAGATCCCTACATAATAATAATAGATATCCTAATAATAAGAAAAGATATCCTAATAATAAGAAAAGATATCGTGATAATAATAAAAGATATCCTAATAATAAGAAAAGATATCGTGATAATAATAAAAGATATCCTAATAATAAGAAAAGATATCCTAATTAGGAGAACGGATTTCCTAATAATAAAAAAACATATCCAAATCAGAAGAAAGGATTTCCTAATAAGCCAGAAAGGATTTCCTAATTAGTAATGTAGAGACTTCTCCAAAATATAAAAATGTGTTTAGTGACATCATTTGGTATGTGAAATATGTGTGTGTGGGGTTGACTTACTACTAGTAACGCAAAAAGAATAACACCAAGACTCCACACATCAGCCTTTCTACCATCATAGTTTTCTCCCTAGAGAATGTAAAGAATGAGATAGGTTACTATTACACACACAAACATAACATCAAAATATAACATAATTACTACACGACATATGTACTATAATATGCATAGTTTAACATAGTATTAATATCACATAGATAGATAGATACATACATACACAGTATCATACATATAATTATACGTATATACATATATACATATATACGTACAAACATACATACATACATACATACATACATACATACAAAATGTTACAGTTAATAAACTAACTCGTATCACTTCAGGACATGCATAATGAGGAGATCTGAAGAGATATATAGTTCACATATCAACACAAACATAATATATTATATACAACAGTACTTACCCACAACTGGTTTCCAATAGAGTACCAGAAACTTGTAGAGAAGCCATACCAAAATCAGCTACTTTGATATTTCGCTGATCATCTAAAAGTAGATTTTCAGGTTTCAAGTCCCTATGACTAATGTGATATGTGTGTGTGGAAGTGTAATTATAGGTAGACACAGTCATATTATATAACGCACCACACTGCATGTTTGTGACAGAAATCAACAGCTGATGCTATTTGTTTAAAGAATCTTCTAGCCTGAAAGAAAGAGAAAATAGATTTCATTTAGTACAATGTGTGTTATACAAACAAACACTATCTATTATCAACACTATAACTTTATGTGTTAGCACATTCTATGAAAATAAACCACAATAAACTATGATATTGTCTAACCTCTCTCTCTGAGAGTCTCCCTTTGCGTACAAGATAATCAAATAATTCACCTCCAGAAACATGTTCCAGAACAAGATATCTAATATGATGGGATGCATTATCAATACAATGAATAGAATGTAAACATATCGTTATTATAGTTAACATCATTATGATTCTATCAGTGGATTTGATCGTATTTAAGATATCAACATCAGGTGATCACCATATGATCTGATATCTTTATACATACCAACAGATCAAAGGTTATATCTTATACATGCCATCACATCAAAAGGATATAATCTTTTGATGTGATTGTATGTATAATAATATATCAACACCTGTGATGGTATCAGAGGTGGAAGTATTATCAGATAGGAAGACCATTTCATAATCATAATTATGATCATGAATACTATCTGATCTCATCTAGTTATATAAACTTACAAATGCATGTTATTTTCATAGACATCAAATAATCCTAGTACGTGTGGATGATCAATTAGTTTCATAATGGCAATCTCTCTCTCAACCTATGATAACAATACTATACTATACCAGGTGTGGTAGTTTATGATCCTACCTTCATTAGCACAGATTTGCTTAATTTCTCTCTGTTGATGATCTTAATCGCTACAGTTTTACCAGTAGAGCAATGGATGCCAAGCTTAACAAGTCCTTACGAAAAATAATATAATAATAATAATAATAATACTAATAATAATATAGATACTAATCATACTATTATACACACACACACACACACATTCATAAATCATGTAGACAGACAGATAGATGATAGACTAGATAGATAGACATTCATAAATCATACAGACTAACAGATGGTAGACTAGACATACATACATTCATAAATTATAAACAATGATAGGCTAGATAGATGATCAATACCAACCTGTTTGTCCTTTCCCTAAAGTTTTCTGAAGGAGATAAGGACCAACGGCTCTAGTTTGAGATTCAACAGATCCTGCAGCCATGTTCCTTCCTGCGATCTATGCTTGTATATGATCTCTTACAGGAAGCTCAGAAGTCAACCGATTGTATATTATTCTCAAGTTCTTCAAGACGATAATGCAAACAATTATCAAATTGTCTTTATTTTCTGACACACCCCCTAAAACCACATATCAACAGGTACACCCACATAGTTTATCATCTATGATGTGATTCTAAAAACGAATTTCAATTACTAATAAAATTATCTATCTATCTATCATCAATATTCTTTGGAGTATTTGATCTTGAGTCTTCAGAATCGCTGTGTGTTGGAGTGTCTTTGGGAGTCTCTGTTGTAGTAATCTCTCCGGAATCCTCTATAATATTAACTGAATGTGAAATTTCAGTTTTATTCTCTCTAAGTAAGGACGAGGAAGAAGATGAAGAGAGAGACAGAATTTGACGAAGATATCGATTCTCATATTCCATTTGTGATAATCTTTCCTCAAGTTTCTCAGATGTGACATCTTCTGCTTTAGCGGCTGTATACATTACAGTAGCCATGTGATATAACTGATCGGTACGTGATCTCACCTCCTAGGCAATTACATATATGTAATCCTAATAATTGGCTGTGTCATTAGATCTCACCTCCGATAGATTTTCTTGTACAACTGAGTCTTCAAGTTTTTTTGTTGCAATAAAAGATCGCATCTGGTGAATAAAGTTATCTGTTAACATTGACAAAAGGTATATACATACATATATATACAGGTTTGTTTTTATATAATGTACATGACATACAATGTATACACATATGGATAAGTTTGGAACATAACACACTTTCATAATGAGGTTAGAATAAACAATACTTTATAAACACAATAGTTCTATATCAAAATATTTTGATTCTCAGTTCCACCTGTATCAACATACACAATCATATACCTGGTCACGATACTTGCCCATAATCATTTCCAAAGCTGCCTCATATTCCTCTAATAATGTACGAAGTTCCGAATTATCTTGTTGTAATTGACGTATATAACTAAATTCAATTCGAGGAGGTCCACGAGGATGATCTTCACCTCCACTAATCTCTTGAACAGCACTCTGATACTAAGATGGGGGTCACATGACCAGTTAATTACATGACTATTGATATTTACCTCTATCATTGCTTTTATCTTTTGTTGTAGTACTTCACATTGTTGTAACAGTTCATTTGCTGCAGTTTCATTTGTATCCACTTTCTGTGAGAGATCTCTGGATATGGATAACAGCCTGTCCATTTCTACAATATCACGTGATGTATAACCACACCCACCATAAGCCACACCCACCGTAAGCCACACCTAATACCCACGTGGAAACTTTACTGGCATGGATGATCTTGTTGTGAGTTTGTTTGAAGTCGAAGCTGTGAAATTTGGGTCTTTTAGACTCAAAAGTGGTGTTGATTCTCCGATATACTTTGATCTAAGAGTGATTGTATCATATCCTTCTTTACTGGTAAGTGTAAATTTATCGATAATTAATTAGCCCCTCCCCTCTTTTATAGGTTCAAGTTGGTGAAGTTATGTGGAATGCAATTGAAAAGCAGAAAATAACTGTAAATTGTCTTTGTGGTGTACCATATGCAGCTCTTCCATTTGCTACTGTAAGGAGATTGCAATTCATTATGTTATAATTACATATATTTTGTTTCGCAGTGTATTTCAACATCACATGATGTTCCCATGGTGATGAGGCGAAAGGAAGTCAAAGCTCATGGCACAAAGGTTGATCACATGAGTATCACATGTATATGAAAATGTATATGTTTTATAGCGAGCTGTGGAAGGAAAAGTGAATGAAAAGGAGAAATGTCTAATTGTTGAAGATGTGGTTTCAACAGGTGGAAGTATTTTAGAGACTGCTGAGGTACTTCGAGCTGAAGGGATGGTAGTAGAAAATGCTATAGTATTACTGAACAGAGATCAGGGGGGGACAGAAAATTTACAAGGACAAGGAATTCAATTGATAAGGTATTATGATTTATCATCGATCATCACTATCATTATATAACACATTTATAGTGTATTGTCAATACATGAAGTTTTAGACATCTTGGTTAAACATGAGAAAATTAAACCATCCATTGCTCAGGAGGTTACTCATTACATCAGTGGTTCTACACCTCCAATTAGAAAGATTCAACGTGTAACTACATCTATCTATCTATATATCTATTTATTTATATGTCTATTTATCCTTTAGCCTTATTCGTACAAACAAAGAGCTAGTGTGGTTTCAAATCCTACTGCATCACGACTTTTAACACTAATGGACGAGAAAAGGACTAATTTAGCATTTTCGGCAGATGTACCTACCTCAAAGGAATTAATTAGAGTTAGTAATAATAATCGGGGCATCTTTTGAAATAGATATTTATTTATTTATAGATTGTTGATGAAGTTGGTCCACACATTTGTCTATTGAAAACACATGTTGATATTCTACCGGACTTCACACTGGATGTTGCTAAGCAACTGAAATCGTTAGCGAAAAAACATGCATTTGTAATTATGGAAGACAGGTGGGATAGATAGTTAGATAGATAGATAGATAGATGCACTAACAGATAGATATATTATGAAGTGATAGATAAATACAAAGTATCAATTTTGTTACAGGAAGTTTTCTGATATTGGTAACACTTGTAAACTACAGTACAATTATTCTCATTATCATATGCAAGAGGAATGGGCTGATTTGGTCACTGCTCATGCCTTACCTGGTCCAGGAGTTATCAAAGCACTTCGAGAAGTTGTTCCAGAAGGAAGTGGGTGTGTATTAGTTGCTGAGATGAGTTCTGAGGGTAATCTTGCAATTTCTGATTATGTTCAGTCAGCAGTGAAAATGGCCGAAGCAAATAAAGATTTTGTAGTGGGTGTGGTTTGTCAGAAGAAGTTATCGGACGAACCTGAAATAATTCACATGACACCAGGTATATATATGTGATGCATAGAGGTTTTGTGATTATGATAATAGTCACATAAGTTATTTTGAGTTAGCATCCAACTTCCTGTGTGCAAGATAAAACACTTCAATGGCGTCTAAAACCATACTCAGTGGAAGACTGCTCTGTTTTCCACAATAAAAGGCATAACTTAATAATGTCATATTCATAACCTCTATAATTTATTAACCATCACTTGATAATGAATGTGCTATCATATTAGGTGTAAATATTGTTGATACTAGCGATGCCCTTGGACAACAATACAACTCACCCGAGCAAGTAAGTATGTTTGCAATCTCAAATGAAAGATGTGTGTATATATATATATATTTATCTGCAGGTTGTTGGTAAAAGGTTTAGTGATGTAGTGATTGTTGGCCGAGGTATATACCAAGCAACAGATCCTAGTCAAAACGCTGAGCTGTATAAAGAAAAGGCATTCCAAGAATACATGAAATCCTTACAAGATCAGTAGACAAACAGCTGATATTTACTTTGTTAAATTATATTGATCTTATGGGTGTGTCATTATGTATTAAAGGTGTATACGAAAGTTATGGTATTCATTTCTTCACGCCCGCAACAACATCTGGGTGTTACTCTTAGACCATTAGTAATGGAAGTTCTTTATGAACAACAACCTCCTCCGGCTAGACGATGGACAGATACTATATGGCATGACCGGACATGTGGAGAGAACGGCGAGTCGGAAGGAGATTACCCGGTTAGTCTGCGAGAATTGATCGCCTCTCCGAATGCTACTTATGACGTGTTGGAGCGGCTAGGAAGAGGTACTTTTGGACAGGTAGTGAAGTGCTGGCGAAAGGATAGCAATGAAGTTGTGGCAATGAAGATCTTAAAGAGTACACCATCTTATGCTAAACAGGGTCAAATGGAAGTTGATGTACTGACTAGATTGAGTAGATTATCATCAGAAGATGGTTCTTTCGTACGAGCATATGAGAGTTTCCAACACCGTGGTCATATATGTATAGTATTTGAGTTACTCCATACGAACCTATATGATTACCTCAAACAAACACGATTTGAACCACTTCCACTGAAATACATACGACCAATTGCTCAACAGGTATGCATGTTCATGATCTCGTTTATATATATCATATACCACACACCTACAGGTGCTCAGCTGTCTTGAGAAACTTAGTACATTAGGGTTAGTACATGCCGACTTGAAACCGGAGAATATTATGTTAGTAAATCCTCAAAGATATCCTTTTAAAGTGAAGGTATTTCATAATTGATGTTATGTATATATGCATGTATGTATGTATGTAATTATGTATGTATGTATGTAATTATGTATGTATGTATGTTGTGTGTATATACGTAAATTACGTATGTATGTTGTATGTATGTACGTATATTTGTATGTATATGTGTATGTTTGTATAAATGTATTATATGTATGTCAGAAATAATTATACATAATATTTATACTTTACTACTAAAACAAACTATTTAACAGGTAATTGATTTTGGCTCAGCTATGTCAAGATCTAAAACCAGCCAGTCGTGTTATTTACAAAGCAGATATTACAGGTGTGTAATTAGAAATATATATAATATAAGTATCATGTATACTATTCCCTCCCTTTTTAGAGCTCCTGAGGTTATTCTGGGAGTTCCTTTTGATGAATCTATAGACATCTGGTCACTAGGTTGTGTTTTAGCTGAGCTGCTGTTAGGATGGCCTCTGTTTCCTGGGTCATGTGAATTTGATCAGATCACATATATCTGTCAGACTCTCGGGGCAACTGGATGTGGAGGCTTACCTAATTGCCTTTTAAGGAATATCAGTAAAACAAGTCGGTTTTTCAATTGTGATCCCAATACCAGACAGTGGTCGTTAAAGGTAATTTGTAAATATTAAATCATTATTACTATTAAGACAAAATTTTATTCCTTATATGGATTATGGTATATATAAGTATCAGGTTATGTATGTAAGATATCTGTCTATTTAATAAATGTGGGGGGACAATTTCCTTTTGTATATGTAATTATTATTATTATCTTTTCATGTTTTCACATTATTCTAAAGGTTATTTACATAATAGGATAACATACATACATATATGCATACATATATAAATACATACATACATACATGGATACATACATACATACATACATACATACATACATACATATATACACACATACATACATATATACATACATACATACATACATACATACATACATACATACTTACATACATACATACATGCATACACACAGATACACACTTATATATACATACATGCAAATAGTTGTATACACATATTACATCATACTTCATGTTACTTGTATAAATATCCTCTACAGTCGACCTCACAATATACTCAGGAAACAGGAATACATTCTAAAGAGTCTAGGAAATACATATTTCGTTCATTATTGGATATAAGTCATGTCTTAACTCCATCCACTAGTAACATCGATGATCAAGAATCAATACTAACCTCTGTTGATCGTATGGAGATAATATCTCTTCTTTCTCGTATGTTGTGCTTGGATCCTAACCAAAGGATTCGTCCTTCTGCTGCACTACAAATGTCTTTCATCACAATGCAACATTTATCATCGCATGCACACACACCCACTGTTTGGGAGTGGATTCAGTGTATGCAAGTCTGCAGACAAACACGAATACCATCACTTCAAATTAACCCAAGTCCTTCACCTATCCAGCTTATGGCCTCTGGTTGTTGTGGTCATTTTCATGTGTTACCAGCCACTCAGTTCTATCCCATATTGCCACAGACACACTTAGTAAGTATATTTATAATGAGCCTATTCAATCAATGATATATGTACTCTTCACTATATAGGTATGTCACGTAGCACCATCAACACTAGGATACCTTCCTGTTACACCAAATGTCAACATACCTTATCGATTGGAACAACCATTGCACACACACCCACAAGTGATTATTAATCCTTGGATTGATTCTAGGGGCTGTCAGTGTAATAGTACAGGCCATTTTGGGACCACACAGGTAAGCCATATTTAACATGATTTTTCAAATCCTTACATTGTCATTTACAGGTTAATCCTCTTATTATTCAAGACGGAGGTACATCTAGTCATCTCCATGGTAACCAGGTGGATGCATCACAAGTATACACAAAAAAACTTCTTCCACTTCAGTTACCAGCATATCATCCATTTAGTCGGCTTTGAAATCACTCAGTTTTTTTCCCTCATTTTATATTCTTTATTTATACAATTTGTTTGTTGCATGTACTATATATTGCACATTCGTGCAGGTATGTATGTCTGTTTGTACACATGTACATGTATATAATTATGTATTTGTGTGTAAGTGATTGTACATATGTATATATGTGTTTGTATGTATGCATGTACACGCATTTGTACATGTTTGTGTGTATCATATTATCTAGCTCCATTATTGTGTGAAATCACTTCATTAGCGGGTATACCCCTGTTATTTATCAGTTAATTAAGCTCATTCTTGTATTATAATATTTACCTCATTATTACAATGATGTTGCGTTACTAAAAAAAGTTTAGAAATTCATTTTACAGACCATACCAAGTTATATTGTGTACATATATGCATGCATACATACAAATGGATTGATAATTAATGTATAGATTACACAGATGTGCCTTTAGTATGTAATTGAATATCTGTCTATTGATAATACAACCAAGTTGAACTAACACTGTGTATTTATACATTCAGCAGTTTATCACATGACATATCAGGTGGTTATAGTAGTTGAACAGATTCTCATATAATTAATAAATAGTTAATCACATTGTAAACACAGCTGGGTTATACGATATTCCTTCAATATAATAATATTGTGTTAATTAATAGTTTAATGTCAATGGTGACGGGTTCTGCATATAAACCATTACCAGTGATGAAACCGATAACCTAAAATACAATGAAAATACAATGAAAATACTGTCAAGTTATATATATAATTATGTGTATAAAGTTACGTACATTATCAAACTTAATGTTTGTTTCATATCATCAGTGGAACCAGCATTAGACATATATATAACTGAACAGTACACACCAGCCCATGAGGCCAATTTCACCTACAGGAAAATATGAAGTATTTATTGTCACAAAACTACATTTTCTTACTTTCATTAGTAATCCCATTAGACTACATATCATACCTAAAGCATTTACATGTTCTGCATATGTAGGAGTTTCTATTAAAGGGATTGGTTTGAATCTCTTAGCTCTATCTGGTCTTTTCATAGACATGTTGTGTGGTTAAACTGGTTATTAATTAGTGGGCAGAGTTTAATAAAAATTATTTTTATTGGGAGAAAAATTTAAAATAATAAATATACATTATATAATAATTATATATATAAATAATATTAAGTGTATGATGTACTAAAAGGGTGTTTTTGAGTATGGGGTGGATATAGGAGACCAACCCCTGGAGAGTTACGTAATTGAGAAAGCTGGAGAGGAGTATAATGTTGCGATTGTACTGTGTGACCTCCTGTTTGTGGACTCCATACCAACTGACCCTAATTAATATATGAAATATGAAGTATATAATGTGTATAGTTATGATCAATATAATATTAGAATCTGACATAGCCACACCCTTTTATACGAGCTGTGAGTCATGCGATTATCATGTGCAATATATACATGTACATAAGTTTCACATACCACAGTGTTGAAAGTTGTTGATTGAGGCTGTGAAGTCCATCCAGCTAAAATATAATAATGAAAATAGACGATGGGATTTAATTAATAACTCACTTGAAATTGACGAAGGATGGTTAATTATAACAGGATGGGTGTGCCCAGATGTAGCGAATGCTTGAGTTGCAAGTTCCTCTGCAGAATATGAGGAATCAATCGTTTGTTGTTGCTCTCGAACTTGAGTTGAGTCTCCAGACTCCGGTGTGGGTCTTTGATGTAAGAACTCTTGTTCTACCCTCTCAAGTTCTTTGTGAATTTGCAAAAGTTGTTCCAACTGCTCCCGAGAGTATGTCTGGTTTGGAACTGGAGGAGGTAGTTGAGGGAGTGCCTGCCATGATGGTCGTAAATTAGGAGGAGGTGGACCAACGATTGGCTGAATATAATAAATGAGAATTGTTTAATACATATTATTATAAATGAATAGACAATATTATATGGGTCACTGGATTAGAATTCATAAACAATAAATATGTATTACTTACATATGTATTACATACATACATACATACATACATACATACATACATATATACACACACACATACATACATACATACATACATACATACATACATACATATATACACACATACATACATACACACATACATACATACATACATACATACATTCACACCAAATGTACTCACATATGTGCATGCACATAAACATGTACATATACATACATACCTCCATTGGTTGTATACTAATCAGTTGTACTCCATTACCAGTTGACATCCAGGCTAATTCTCTCCTAGCATCAAATTCTGTGCTCCTAGCTGCACGCCCACTTGTTAGACGACTTTGGGTTAATGGCCGAGCACGCATACTTCTTCCAGAACGATATTTACGAGACTAAAAATATAATTTATTAATTAACTCATTAATATTTCAAACAGCCTTACTTGTCTTGAAGGAGGAACGTGTTTGTGATCTGTTGTATCATATCCATCAGTAGTACCATGGGCTATAGGAAGTCCTCGACTGTTCAGTTTTCTTCTAGCAAAACGTCGTCTATTTAGAAAAGCCCAGGCGGTATATAACTAGTGGATGTCATTAAGTAAGTGTGTACCTTGTATTTGGACGACTTGTGGATGGAGGAGTAGTAGGAGCACCATCAGAATGAGAAGAAGGTTCAATATCTCCAAGTCTACCTTCACCCTGTAGATGACCACACAAAACAGTTACCATGGTTATCATCAATGAAACTATTTCATTAATTACATACTTCACTGTCTCCTTCCTTCTTCTTTGTTGATATCGCAGGTTCCACTTCTTGTCCTTTTCTACGATGCCTGCTTGTTGTTCGACGTGGTTGAGAGTGCAACTTGACTCTTTCTCTAGTGACCTAATGATAAAATAATTGATAGTGAACTTGTTAATTCAATTCATTAACCTTTGGTAATTGAGGAGAATCCTTTTGAGTCACCAAATCTTCAGAAGGTTTTGTTGCACCAGGCTCTGAAAGAAGAGATGATTTCGATTGGTTGGAAGTTGAAGGAGATGGAGCAACTGAAGAATGAAATCTTAGGCGGAGAGGTCGTGGAGATGGTGCTGGTTGAATGTCAGAGTAATGTATTACATGTTCAAATAGAGCAGCTGGTGGCTGAAGTTGATAGAACCATTCCTTGTTAATTATTATATTCACATCAATTTAGTTACCTCATCTTGAGTGGGTGGTTGTTCTAACTGGTTGCCTTGCCATGCATCCAGTTGTCCAGAACTGAATGTGAACATACATGTAACATACATACATACATACATACATACATACATACATACATACATACATACATACATACATACATACATACATACATACATACATACCGTGATGCAAGTAGAGCTAAGGTTGATGATGTTTTCTGATGACTTCTATGTCGTGATGATTTCTTTGGTTTTTCAATGATTGGGGTTCCATCTTGTATAGCGACTGTTTTCTAAGACGATAATTATGAGGTCACACAATGAATATGAGATATTTGGTAATTACATATATACCTCTGGTGGACGGAAAGACTCTACATCAATACTCATTGTCTGAAATGGAGATTAAATATAAAATGATAAAATTAATTTACATATCTGTTTCATTACTTCAACTCTGTCTTTTGCTTTTCGTTTTCTATTTCGTATGACTACAAATAACACACTGACAAGTATACATACAGTTAATAACAAGACTCCACCCCCTAATGATCCACCAATGATAATATTGTGAGGTACGGAAGACTTGACTTCAGTAGTGATTCTTGAGATGCTAACAACCTGGTGATAATATATATCATACACAATTCAAACAGATGAATATCGGCTTACCTCGTATCCTCCAATCTCTGATGGTTGAGATCTTGTTAATACTGCAACTACTAGTGATGATTCCACAGGTTCATTTCCTGCTGTTATATAGAAATCAACAGGTACTTCTCCATTATCACTATTCCTATCACCAACTTGTGTTATCTATTGGAAATGATTAATAATGGAGGTGATTGGTACATCAGTCTATGTCTATATGTCTATCTGTTTGTTTGTCCAGCTATTTTACCAATACTAACTCACTGTTGCTTCCGCTGCAGATGATAGTTGTTTTTTTCTATTAGCCCCAAGATCATACAGTGAATTGACATATACGTTTACAATATCTCTTTCCAAATCTTTTCTTTCCCGAGAATTCTCATCAGAGAGTTTAGTATGTTCCTCTGGTGATATTCTAATTACTAATCTAACTAATGAAGACCTCAATTGCTCAGCTGTTATAGTTGGTGCTGGCTCAAGTGATGAAATGACAACAGCTTGTGTTGCTATACTGGAATGTACTTGCTCAGTGAATGATGTTACGTGTAGAACTGAAGTCATCTGGCTGAACTTTGGTGTTACTTCTACAGATAGACTGGCTGTTATATCTACATCTGAAGTACTTAGTGTATCCCTGAGTGTTTGTGAACGTATAGTTTGCATTTTATCGAATGATGATATAACAAGATGCGTAGATGTAAAAGAAAGGAGACTGTCAAATGATGGTGTGATAGTTTCTGACTCAAAAGTTGGAGTTATTTCACTACTTGCAAAACTGCTAATTGTAGTAGATATTTCCATGAATCTACTAGGATCATCTAGTGTACTTATCATATCTGGAGGAACTGGTTCAGGCGATAACAGGATAGACTCCATTGTCAACTTAGTTGACGAGAATACTGAATCAACTGGAGATATTAGTTGTGTGACTAATATAGGATCTGGAGATGTAGTATCTGGAACAGGTATTGAAAATATTGGTGTACTAAATTCTGTTTGACTAATAGATACATTTAACATAACATCTGGAACAGGTGTTGACAATATTACACTGCTTGACTTCACTATATCAGTAGTTTCAACTGTTGATGTTATCAGATTTGTTAAAGACTCCATTGTGAACTGAAGAGTTGATGTATCCATTGTAGTTAATTCAAAAGCTGTTGTTGTTGGATATGGTAGTACTAACGACACAGGAGTTGAGAATAGCATGGTACTGAATTCTGCTTCGCTAATAGAAACACCAACAAACTCAATAGTATCAGTAATTTCAACTGTTGATGTTATCTGATCTGATATAAAGATGATACTACTAATCTGTATATCACTTTGTTGTGCGCTAGTGATCAGAAATTCATCATCTATTAATAGTGTAGTAATAGATGGTGTTATATCTGTTGGTAACATCATGTCTTCATCTAGTTGCTGTGTTGATGTAATGATAAAATCAGTTATTATTACAGTAGTATCAAATGAAGTAGTAAGTGAAGGCAAGACTTCTTCTGTTGCAAAGAACGCATCTGTTACAAGTCCAGGAGACATGAGAAATGAGGTTTGAGTTGCTGGTATAACTTCTGTCAATTTAATGAATATTTCAGTTGATGGTATAACAGAACTAGGTTCAAGCAGTGCAGTGTCCACCTCCAAACTGGACTCTACTGTAGGTGACAGGTCAAGTTCAAGAGCGCTAGCAGTGGAGAATGGTGTGTCAAGCAGTGCAGTATCCACCTCCAAACTGGACTCTACTGTAGGTGACAGGTCAAGTTCAAGAGCGCTAGCAGTGGAGAATGGTGTGTCAAGCAGTGCAGTATCCACCTCCAAACTGGACTCTACTGTAGGTGACAGGTCAAGTTCAAGAGCGCTAGCAGTGGAGAATGGTGTGGAGAATGGTGTTGAGAATATGTCAACAGACAGTGTAGGTGAGAGCTCTGGTTCAATAGCATCTGTTACTAGTAGAGGAGACTCAAGAAATGAGATTACAAGTTCAGTTGATGGTATAACAGTACTAGGTTCAAGCAGTATAGTTTCAAACTCCAGACTGATCTCTACTGTAGGTAACAGGTCAAGTTCGGAGATTGGTGTTGAGAACAAGTCTGGTTCAATCGCATCTGTTACCAGCAGAGGAGACTGAAGAAATGAAAGTTGTATAGTGGGTATTACAAGTTCAGTTGATAGTATAACAGAACTAGGCTCAAGCAGTGAAGTTTCAAACTCCAGACTGTACTCCTGTGTGGGTAACAGGTCAACTTCAGCAGTGGAGATTGGTAAAGGTAACAGTTCAACAGTGGAGATTGGTGTAGAGGAAAGGTCTAATGCAGCTGCACTGAATGGTGTTGGTAGTAGATTACGTTCAATAGTAGATGAAAATGACATCTTGATCTCATCAGTAGTCGATATCACTGCAAATAACAAGCCACTGTAAATTACTGGTGTAGGTGTAAAAATCTGTTCAAAAATAAAATCTGTGGATTCCTTTATATCATCAAACAATGCTGTAGGAAGATCTATATCTTCTGTGAAGAGTGAGGGTGGGAGTGTAAACAGTGTAGATGAAGGAGAAATCTGTGAATCAGTGATGGTGAAGTCTGCAGAAAGTGATGTCGATTTTAGGAGATCTGTAACAAGTAGAGACTTGATATCAAAATAGCTGGATGGAGTTAGTGTGGAGGTTTCAGAACCAGTAATAAAAACTGATGAGTCATGTAGAGTTGGTGATGCAGTTATTAGGTCATGAGATGACGAAGAAAGATCACTAGTAAAGAAAGCAGATTGCTCTAGTAGAGGAAGATAGTAAGATGGACTATTTGAAGGTCGTGTGACTGGTAATGTAGTGAAGTCACTGGTAAAGTATTGCAGACATGACTCATACAGTTCTACTACTGATGGTTCTGGAACTAAGATAGTGGATTGTTCAATTACAAACAATTGAGAACATGATTCTAAATACTGCAGTTCACCTGCAGAAAATGTATTCAAATTGTATATTTTAGTGGTATAATGTAGTATACATACCTTCATCATCAACTAGTTCTTGAGTAGACACAGTATGAAGAAACATCACTAGCAATACCAGTAACATCATCTCTTTTGAATGTGTTTACCACAAATCCTACCTGGGTGTGGCTCGAGCTGCAAAACATCTAGTGGGTGGGGCTCACCTAGCGCTGTCTGGCTGGCCACGCCTTGAAAATGCTAGGGGATTTCCAAGAATAATAAACAACAAGACTACATCATGGCTGTAAGTTAGCATATCACTGTTCTATTTCAATATTTTAATAATTATTGTTTTATTATTCAGAATCAGTATGGCCACATCCAAGGTAAGTGCACTGATGATAATGCAATAATGTTTACTTATATTTTATGAGAGTACATTCATGTTGAGTTGCCACTAAACTAAAATTAATAATGATATTAACATGAACGTACTTTATAATCGTTTCAGAAAAACCATTCCCTAAGGTATTCGATACATGGCTTGATTATATCAAAGAGAACAATTTTAAAGTTACAGATGTTATTAAGTTAAAAGAAAGTAGTGTTTGTGAATGCTGGAAAATATGCTCAACTTAGCAATTTTGATTTTTGATGGACAGAATTGCAAATGCAATTGTATGGTAGAATTATCACTCTATTTTAAAAATAACCACACACTATTTCTACAACTCGCATGTATAAATCCTTTGCAAGGGACATTATATAAAACTAATAATTATAATTATTTCATAAATTACTAGTTTTGTTCCAGATCCACACCACATGGCATGGATCTGGTGCATGAGATGAACAAAATACATGCATTACTATAACATTATTATATCGTATGCGTATGTGTACACAAGTCAAAATTTCGGTTCCAGAGTTAGCTTGCATTAATTCAGTTTGTGTATTGTACATGTAACCAGAGGGATTCTAGTGTTTCCATACATTAAAAATAAATTCACCATACTTCAATTCTTTCTAGTGAATAGCTGAGGCAACATCTATATCTATTTCTAACATTAATATCTCTTATGAATCTTTAACCACACTGTATCATCTATGTTGCACTTTGGCATTTTGTATAATAAGTTAATTCTTAGATCACAATCCTGAACCTGCAAGACAAGAAGTTCCTGATATTCCTCACCGTGGTAAGTTAGTAACTATTATAATGTAATATGACAATCATAGTATATTTTCTCTCTCACACACATGAACTATTTAATGAGGTAAGTTACAACATAATATGTATACTATCTATATAATAACATACACACACACATAGGTAGCCAATCAAAATTTGCCACCTGAAAGAGCCTGGTTTAGTAATCGTAAATTGTTCTTTGTCGCTGTACTTATATTGATAGTAACAATTGTTGCTACATGCATATATGCTTCTAATTGTGGATGTGACGAATTAGAAATCAAAAAATTAAATGATAAAATTGCATTTTTGGAACAAGAGAATGAACAATTGAGGATTGACTGTAAGTCACAAATTGATCAATTGGAGATGAACTTACAAAATGTGAACACAGAACTGAGTATAATAAATCCACAATTGTCGAATACAAACATGAACTATAATACCTGTCAGGCTCAACAGGAATATTTTCGTCACCAATATGAAACAGAAAAAAAAGAGAAGGAAATGTACAGGAATAGAGTTGACAATATGACTGAAGAAATGTATCTGTTAAGACTTGAGCATCTTCATCAGTTACAATCTAAAGGACAAAATTTGACAACATGTGAGAACAATATACGAATATGTGAAGAGAACTATAATACCTGTCAGGCTCAACAGGAATATGCTCGTCACCAATATGAAACAGAAAAAAAAGAGAAGGAAATGTACAGTAATAGAGTTGACAATATGACTGAAGAAATGTATCTGTTAAGACTTGAGCATCTTCATCAGTTACAATCTAAAGGACAAAATTTGACAACATGTGAGAACAATATACGAATATGTGAAGAGAACTATAATACCTCTCAGGCTCAACAGGAATATGCTCGTCAGCAATATGAAATAGAAAAAAATGAAAAGAAAATGTACAGTAATGGAGTTGACAATATGACTGAAGAAATGTATCTGTTAAGACTTGAGCATCTTCATCAGTTACATTCTAAAATACAAGATTTGACAACATGTGAGAACAAAATACGAATATGTGAAGACTTCCATCTTAAGTATTGTACTGAAACAGTAGCACAACTGAATATAAATGATGAAGAGTGTAAAGAAAATTTAAAGAAATACTCAGTTAAACTTGCACAATGTGAAATGAAGGGCAGTTATGCAGCAAGTGATCTCAGTAGGTGTCAACGTGATTACAAAGAATGCAGTGATGAACAGAAGAAGTCCAAAAAGAGAACTTTGTTCGGTTTCCTATAAAACAATACTATATATGATAACTGGACACAATAATCATGTATAATTATAAAAGGTTTTGTTTTTTTTTCATTGGTTTTGTATTGTATTTTAAAGTATTGTGTGACTTTATTTGTTACTGTACATTATACATATTGATTTTAGAGAAATTTAAATTCTGTTTGTTGTGATGTGTTCCAAACCAATATAAATAAACCCTCAATGAAAAGTGCTAAAAACTTGCAAGTAGTAATATAACTTTGTTATTGTTTTAAAAGTATGCATGATTTGACTGTATTCTGTTCACCTCATACACCTAAATACTCATCATGATGCTAAACGTATGCTAGCGGTATAAATTATGTAAATTTCCATAGGATAGTGTGTCAAAGCAGCAACAAGTGAACTGAATGTTGATGTTCTGTTTGTGATATAGTACAGTTCAGTTAATCATGTTTTTAACAGTTATATTTTCCATTAGAAACACATTTATATTGACTAAAGTATTGTAATATAGACATCATAAGACTTGACTCTATTTACCACAACAAAATACCAGTAACATCATCTCTTCACAACTATCATACTTGGGTGTGGCTCGAGCTCTAGTGGGTGGGGATCACTATTTCAGTGGAATTTGCACAGTCATTGAGGAGTTGTGTTGTCATCCAATTTAATTAAACTATGAATAATTATGTAATGAATATTTTTAGTGTGGTAACTAACAATTATTACATTGTGTTTTTTTCCTACATTTTTAGGGAAACCAAAACCTGCCATTGAACAGAGGAATGGTGTGGCGTAAAGAGTATATATACTTGTTGTTGCTGTTGATTTGTGCTTTTGCCATCGGTTATGCTACTAGTAGTTATTTCAATAGATTGGAATATGATAGGTGGGCTATAGCTAATGAGCTGCAGAAGCCCTGTACTGCACAATATAATCACTGTACTGCACAATATAATCACTGCAAATATAAATTGGACGAATGTGAAAGACGAAATGATCATGATCCTGGTGATGTATATTGAAAAGGTTGTACATGAGGTTAATAACCTATGAATGTACTCCCCCTATGTTATACAAAACAAAAAAATAAAAAATAAAATAATTATAACATATATAATTATAATAATTTTTATATATTATAATATAATTACATAATTACAATAAATATATATTATATAACAATTTACAATAGTTATAACGAAATGAAATAAAAATTTTACAAGAAATGAAAATAAAAGTTACATAAAAAAATATAAAGAGATACGAAATAAACTTAAACAAAACTGAATGCATGTGAAAATGATCAGTTGTTTATAGAATACGATAAAAAAAAGAGAAAATTCTGAAAACCTACAAAAGTGCGAAAATGTGTTGGCAAAACCTCAGTGAAGATTTTGTAAAATGTCGAAAAGAAGCTGAAAGCTGGTTGAATTGATGGTTTACAAGTAAACAAATGACATATTTGTACATGTATAATCTTGTTTAACGTATTGGCGTATATTATCTTCTCTTGTTCAATAATTATGTTGGGTTTTATCTATTGTATGTTGCTGAACATTTTGGTATCATCTTGTTTCTGCAAAATTCAAAAAATTAGTACACAGAATAAGTATGGTAAGTATGGTAAGTGTGGTACTAGTATAATAGTATTCTTCTTGCGTGCAGTGCTAGCGCTGATTGATGACAAAAATGTAAATTATATTATGATAATATTAAGAGACTTTTCATCCTGTAATATTTCTAATAAAATGAGAATAGGAGTAAGGTCAAGATCAGAAAGATTGCTCTGCATTTATATATTGAAGAGCAGAGGAAAAAGTTGAAAGATTGTGGATTAAAGATAATGATGATGAAGTGCAAACAATTATTATTTGCATTCATGATATTTTATAGTACACACGAGTGACATGATATAATTATCAGTGTACTGCTTCTTTTGCTCAGCTAGAGCGCGTACCTACCAGCGGGTGGGGCTTGACTGCAGTACTGCGCGTGCGCTGTACTAAGATTTTCCCTTGATTTTCCCCTTTCAGAATTCAGATCGGACTAAAAATGAGTGGAGAAGAGTATGAATCTGAGAAAGAGAAGGTTGTGTAAAAAGCATGCAACTTATCATATAGTGCAAGCAAGACAGTAATCAGCATGCATTTATACACAATAATCATGTTTTCTTTTGCAACAGGAGGATGGTGGAAATGAAAATATATATGGAGATGTACCAGAAAGAGTTTTCCGACAAAGGAATAAAGAGCGTAAAAATAGAAGAGAACTTCCACTTCCAAGACAAAAAGTATTGTGCGAAGAGTATACCCAGATGCTGCTTTTGATCATTGTAGGGTTGGTTCTATTTATTTTGGGTCTCTTTGCTGGAGCAGGTTATGCTGAATTGAAAAACAAATACACAGAATTGGAAATCGATTATAAAATTTGTAAAGTCAGGCTGGATGAGGTTAGCAATTTGAACTATGATCACTGCAAAAGTGACTTGAACAAGTGTGAAGATAATTATAATTCGTGTATTTCTGATAACAAAGACCTGGAAAACAGATTAAAAAATGAAACGGATGCTTGGAATGAGTGTAAAATTAAAAATGAAGGAATTCAAACACAACTGGATGGATGGGAAGGGGCTTCAAGGTTAATAGAATCCGAAGCAGGAAAAGGAGATGCAAAATGTTCTGAAGATTTAAAGGAGTGCAAGAAAACCATAGGAATTTACACTGATAATTTAGATGAATGTCAAAAAAATTTTGAAAATCATTGTAAATGTAGTGGAATTTGGCCATTTTCATCTAGTAAATAAATGCATTATATAGTTCAGTGTATTTTATAATCAACATGTTGATGTGAACTTGTTTCTGTAAAATTTAAACACACAAAATAAGTGTGGTACTGTTATTAATAAATATATATATGTATATAATGGGCTCTGAGCTCAAGTAGAGGGATCCAAATGATGTATGGATAGATGTATGATGTAAGGCTTCATAATATTATGTTTGTGTTTTGTGTGTTTTAATTGTGTTTTTAATGTGTTTACTGTGTTTGCTGTGTTTATATTATATGTATTGGTTTTGATCATCAAAGTTGTAACAAGAATACACACCTTGTAGTAAATTGGAGCAGGGATGTATAGTATAATGTTTTAGAGATTGTTGTATCAGCTAAATATTTATCATACCCAAGTGTAGTAGGTGTGGTACTGAAACTGCATGCATGAGTAAGAATGAATGATCAAGAAGTTGCACCTGTCATTGATGAACATGTAAGTTATATGTAATTATTATTTAAGTGACTTTTAAATTATTATCATAAAAGGAGAATGTGAATATTGGAGTACAGCAGGAGTTAAATGGACATGGAGAGCAGATTCGATACAGACGTCAACAACCACACCAAAATATTGGATATCAACCACAGAGACAACTGGAAAATATTGTACGTCCAGTTGTACCTCCAGCTCATGATGGTCCCAGATCTAGTAACATATCGCTGTTCATAGCAATTGCAATTATTGTAGCTTTGGTGTGCAGTGTAGCAGGGTTTTTAGGTGGAAGATTTCATGCAAATCCACACGAGACAGAGAACCTAAAACTAGCTAAAAATACTTGTGAAATTAAGTTAAGTGCAGCAACGAAACAGAATGAACAAATCACTAGTCTTGAAGATGATATTAAAACTCTACAAGTTGAATTGAAAAATAAGGAAAATGCACTTCATGAATGCGAGAAAAGAGAAACGCAACTAATAGCAGAGGCTAAGTTTAAAACAGTACCTTTACAAATAACAGGTGAGGATTGCTGTGGAAAATTAAAAAATTGCTCTGCATATGTTGAAAAACAGAGCAAAATGATAAAAAAACATGGAATAATTGATGAGGATAATGACATGTGAACAATTATTATCATTTATAATTTTCTATTTATCATTATTATTATAATACACACATACTTATATACTCATTTATCATTATTATATGTATACACACATACTTATATACTCATTTAATTATGTATTGATTTTGATTAGCAAGTTGTATCTGAAATTCACACCATGCATAGCATTACATGGAGTGTAGGTGTAAAACCTGTTTACGTACACTATAGTATATATATACATACTTATATACTCATTTAATTATGTATTGATTTTGAATAGCAAGTTGTATCTGAAATTCACACTATGTATAGGGAGTGTAGGTGTAAAACCTGTTTACGTACACTATAGTATATATATATCTAAATTTAGAAATAGTGATCATTCAAGATTTGTAAAAACATGAAATATGAAAAATATATATATATATTTATGTATCTTTGTTTCTTAATAACTGATCATCAATTGTTAAAGTTCTCGTAACACTATTATCATTAATATAATTTGTGGTACAATGGTCTATTGGTGGACTACAATGATCTACTATTAATGGAGCATCTGGTAGTGAAGTACAATGGTCCAGTGGCAATGGACCTACTGGAGTCATATCTACTTGTGGATTTTCTATCATCATTTCAGTGGTGCTGTTATATTGGTCTAATGGTGAAAGGGTTTGAATCGTGAGTTGATCTTCTAATCCATCACTATGTACATCATATAACAACTGTTCATTAGTGGGTGTGGTCATGTGGGTGGGGTTTGTAGTCATAGCAGACAACTGCTCTGTAAGATAGTCCATTCCAAATGATGGAACAATTTTTACAACAATTGGTAGAATATCTGATAAATTTATATGAAATAAAATTATTAAAAGCAATGAACTTACCTCCAAAGAAAAGTCCATCTTCAGTACATAATCTCAAATGAGTTCCATATATTCCAGGTTCAGAGGGTGCATTTACACAAACTGTTATAATTTTCCTCTCGCCAGGTTTCAACGACCCAACAGGGCCTTCTAAAATACCTTCAAAATTATATCCAGAATAATAGACGAGCCGTATACCTTGAGACCACACATCAGGTCCTATAATAGGTGTAGCATCTGATGAGGTCATAAAATACCATATTAATTTACCTGTATTACAAATAACCCAAGTCATGTTAAATTTCTTTCCAGTTGTAAGTTCTCCGGGTGGTTCTAAATATCCCTCCTCTACTCTCATCTGTGGTCTAGAGTGACAACTGAAGTAATCGTAATATGCTCCCACAGCACTCTATTGTGAACACAAAGGGAGTTGAAATATTTTTAAGTTTACATAATATGGTTACCTGGAGGTTCCTGTGGTTGGAAAAAATTGATGATAAACCACAAAACACTCCTATCCATTTATATATAATTATATATATACATACGTATACATATATATATATGTATACTAGACTCACCAACTTGACATTTCTAATATGAAGGCACATTGATCTTTAGTGATTTGAGAATCCAATAAAGAGAATAACTCATTAATTAATATGTCACGATCTGTTGTACTCATACATTTGAATTGAGAAAGCAAGTCAACGACTTGTTTTTCAGCCATTTTATTCAGCCACACCCTTGAGTGGTATTAGTTATTAATAGTTATTAATGAAAAAATGGCTACCTCTCAGCAGTTGGTCTTTCTATTGCTGATCATTTGCTTTCCAAATACAGTTTATAGTGGCAAGAAAATTGTAAAGGAGAAGGTGAGATTGAATGTGTCTTTGTTATCAAATGATTATCACATGATCAAATAGCTACATCGTACTAAATCACATGATGATCATGTGACAGATGATAGTGTTCGTGAGAATGTACAATACTCATTAGTAATAGAGCATGCATTTGGAGATGGTAATATAGTAATATTTAATAATAATAATAATTAATATAACTTAATAAATACAGAATCTTCATTTGTGAAGAGAGGGACTTTAAAACTAAAGTCACTTCGAAGTTCAAATACTGCGAGCTTTATTCAAGAGCCCGTTACTAATACACAAATACAACGATTGAAGGTATTTATTTTAATTAATAATAATATTATTAACTATTATTATTTCAGGATGCAGTATTATCCAATGAGATGTATTATATTAGAACCAGTACTAATATATCAACCGATGATGGTGATGATACTAATAACAATGTAACTGTTACTACATTCATTAGTGCTGTAAGGATTAACAGTATACAATGGGCACTTTTAGTAAACTAGACATACTATAACTAAAAGTGGTCATTATCGTCAACACTAGTATGTATATATGTTCATTATATAGTGTGTTGTTATCAAATCTCATTTCACTGATAAGATAGTCGTTCATGGAGATGGTAAAGGTAAATCCTCGTAAATATGCCACACCCATAAAATTCTTATCTAATTAATTATTCAGGTAGTATATTTGGATTAACATTATTACCATCTAATTCTGTATTGAGAAATGGTTTGAAGTGTACTGAGGATGATATGATGGTATATAATGTATAATAATGAATATAATTATTTCATTAATATATACATCTAGTCTGTTAGTGTGAATACATTTAGTACATCTGTTAGTTATAGTACAGGCGAACAGGGACCATCGTAAGTAATGTTAATATTAATAATTATTAATAATTAATAATATTTTTATATAGTCCTAATACTCAGGCTTTTTTACAGAAAGTAGAAGTTGAACAAGCTAAAAAGGAAACAGAGGATAATCGTTCATTCCTTCAGAAATATGTTAGTCGAAACCTGTTTTTAAATAGATAGTCAATATCATTATTCTATTCATATTCACATAGTGGTTGTATTTAATTATTGGATTCGTGGCATTTCAATTTCTAACAGCAGGAGGAGGAGGAGGAGGAGGAGGAGGAGGAGGGGGAGGACAATGAATGCAAATATTTATATAATAATTCATCACGCATTTTGATCATTAATCATTTAAATCAATGCCACTCTTCTCTTAGCTCTAAGTACAATCCTATACTACATCCAATTTAGTCTTCAAAGTACTCAAGTATGTAACACACAGTCATGACAGAACTAATAATTACTGTAACTCCCCTACACATGGGTAGAATTAATAATATATAATATATAAATACTGAATCATGTATTTGTAGCAGGATCGACCATCTTGACAAGAGATGAATAGATTTTTTAATAACATTCTCATAAACATTTTTGCAAAAAAAAAAACAAAAACAAACCAATTATTTAAAAGATTATGATTGTTTCACTGGTTCTGATATCTCAATATCAGATTGTTCACCAGACCCAGTACCCTCTCCGCTCCTCTGAGTATTATTATTATCATAACTATAAGATGACAATTGAGTGTTTGAAGTATACGGCATTGGTATTTTAACTGTGGGTTCTGAGTCATCATCAATATCAACAGACAAAGGATTGAGGTTTTTAGGAATATCGTAGGTTTTTGTCCAATCAACTGATTTCTCTTCTTTTGTATTACAACATGTGAAACCAAAAAAGTCTCCACAATTAGCACATGCACCACGACTGAAATAGAGATATTAAATATTAATAAATACATTATATTAATGAATGTATAAGATAGATGTTAAACTGATAGATAGATAGATATATATAGAACTCTTTACTAACTGGAATGGACTCAATCCTCCTAGTTTTAAGAAATGTTCATACCGATGTGCATTCCTTTTCTCATTAGTTGTCATACCTTGACAAAACAACTAGAAAAATAATTAATTATTCATTGATTATAATTAATGAGCAGTAATTTATTAATTAAATACATACCTTAATTAGCTACCCACCCTAATTATTTTTAAGGAGGTCTGTATACTAATTAACAACATACCTGAAATATTTGTGATACCAGTAGTAAATATACCCATGTAAAATGTAATAGACTCATTAAAAAAATGAATCCAATGAACGGATCTGATGAAATGTAATGCCAACCACGTAATATAATATTCTGTGTAGAATCAACATGGGAGAAATGAAACATATCTAGAAGAGAGAGAGAAAGAGAGGGGGGAGAGAGGGAGAGAGAGAAAGAGGGGGAGAGGAGAGAAATATACATATGAAATGAAAGCACTGTAGTTCAAAGAGACACTTACATGCGAGAGATGCTTTGAGAGCCCAAATTAACATTATAACTAGACACAATAGATAACACAGAAACATTTTATGATTACGTAATCCTAAAGAGAGAAAAGGGCATTAAATAGAATAATAATAAATATAATTATACTAACCTATACAATTATCAACCCATGGACAATGATGATCAAAACGAGCCACACACCTCTTACATGCTGGGCAATGTTTAGAACGAATGGGTCTTCTTGCCTATGAATAATTAATATTAATAATCATGAATAATTAATTACTTACCAGACATGAGGTACAGAAACTTCCTGCTGAAAATTTGCCTTCTTCACATAATCTAAAAATATTCTAAACAATATATAATATTAATAAACGAGACATACCATTAAATATTAATACTAGGGACTTACCCGATATTCTTCCTTTGGTATTAATGTTTTAGGAATATACCCAGGATCAGAACGCCAGGTTTTATAAAATGTGTAAACCATCACAATAGATAATATAAATAAATAGAATACATTAGTTACTATACCAGCTGCATTATGGTGTTAAGATAATAATAGTATTCTATTAATAGTAACATCATTATAGAGTGGGTATTCTATTAATAGTAACAATATAGTAACAGTATAGTAATTACATGTTAATAATAGAATAGGTATTCTATTAATAGTAACATAACAACAGAACAAGTATTCTATTTATAGTGATATAACACACAAATATAGAACAAGTTATATAATCTCATCACATGACAAGGATACTAGGTACAAAGTAGGCAAACACTGCTAAATAAAGCCAAAACTTAGTTCCCCAAACTAAACCAAATGCCATCGGATTATCTTCAGGACTAACAGGTAAATATAATCTGTGATGAAATATAATAGGATGAGAGATAGATAGATAAAGTAGATAGAGATGAGGTAGATATAGATAGATAGATGTTGTACATACAAAAGGACTCACAATATAAATTGTTTAATGAACCAGGAACATATTGAAGTAGATATCATATAAGACCACCAGTTAGGACATACAACACCAAGATATGCCATAATACCAAGACCTACTGCTGGCATGAACAACATCATCCACCATGCAACACGCTAATTAGAGACAGTGGTGAGACACATTAAACAACAGATAGATGGATAGATTACTAACTGGGTTTCTGGTTATCGTATCCCATATATTCTGAGGTGATCTCTTTTTCATTTCGACATTGATAACTTCAATACAATTTTTATTTTGACTAGACACTGCTACATCATATGGTGTTTTACCCTGTATATAAATATATAATATAATTAATATTTACATATATTTAATAATTACCTCGTTATTTTGTGAATCAACAGGAGCACCAGCTTGACATAATAACCTCACAGCAAAGTAATTTGCTGACTCAGCACCATGATGAGTGGCTGTAAAATTAATTAAAACTAATTAATTTAATAATTACATATAACCTAACCTGTATTCTGTTTATTATCTACAATACTCAAACTAGCACCTAATGAGATTAATAGACGAGCTGGATCGTAACTATAGCAACAAGAAGATAATTACATGATGTAATAGATATGTATTATATTACAATACCTGTAACATCTCAGAGATGCTAACATCAATGGAGTTCGTCCGTCAGAATCAAGACAATTAATATTCTATACAAACCCATCAATATTACTATAGTAACCATATATATGTACTATTGATGTACTACTTACTATAGGAAATCTAGGATGTGTAATGAGATATGCTACAATAGATGTAAATCCAAACTGAGCAGAGATATGAAGACAATTTAGACCTGTGGATATAACATGCCATCATCATGATTGACAATCATTACAAATTCCAGTGATGTGGTCTCCTTCATCACCCCTTATATACTACTAACCTTCTTTATCCAGTATTTCTGGATTTGCACCATATCTCATCAGTAATATCACCATACCCAAATGTCCTTGTCTATTAAATGAATCACATGCTAATCACGAGATCACATGATCACTTACCGTGCAGCCCAGTGTATGGGCGCAGACTGGAGCTCACCTCCTACAGCATTGACATTAGCTCCTTTCTGAATGAAGTAACTACAAAATAATAATAAAATATTTATAATTTATTATGAATACCGTCTCTACCTTGCTACTGCAAATCTATTATTAATAGACGCCCAATGAAGTGGAGTAATACCCTCACTATCTGAGAGAGATACATTTGCTCCCTCGGTTTCAACCAAATGACGACATCGTTCTAAATGCCCATATTGAGCTGCTTCAATCAGATTAAACACTGAAGGATTTTTACCTGTGTGTATATAAATATACATATACATATTGTCCTATCTATTTAACATACGTATATGTCTTGGTGGTTCAGCTGTATGCTTGCACTTTCCCTCATCTTCCTCTCCACCAGAGTGCTGAATGTATGGGCATTAATTGGAATAATTTGCTTTATACTATATCAGTAAACTACATCACTCATTGTAATACATAAATAAAGTATGATGACATTATAATTACAACTCATTTCTGCTTACCTCTTCTCTCTCATCTCCACTGCTACTCAAATGTATCTCCTCTAATTCAGCCATCATTTATATACTAATGTGCATCTGCGCATGCGCAGTTGCAATCAATGTTATTCTGGAGGGAAATATAAGACTTATAAGTTAAACTTTACACGTGTTTCCTGCACTTTCAAGTAACTTGCAACATGCCTGCTGGTAAGGGTAAATGTCGTCCAAAAAACAGTGTAATTCCTCCAAAGACACCTATTGGTTCAGCATTACTGGATGAAGAACAAGGACAGTTTCCTTTAGACGATATATTTGCTGGTTAGTTCGAGAAACAATTTGTACTGGAATTACATGTAGTGGTATATATATATATATGTGTGTGTGTGTGTGTGTGTGTGTAATTATGTGTATAGATTATGTTGTTTTATTGCAGGTGAATTGCCCAGTGAGCCATCTACCTCCAGGGGTAAGAAAAGAGGATATTCTGAAGGAACTTCATACAAGTGAGAATACATAATTATAAGGTACGGGAGGGTATTTAATTTGTGTTATTATACAATAGTGGTGAAATGGAGAAACTGTTATCTGGATTTGGAACAGACTTTTCCAAAAGCCTTCAAACTAAACGGAAAAGATTGGAAACATTCACACATGAATCATTAATATCCAGTGATAAGAAAGTGAAGGAAATGTGCCAATCTCAACAAGCTGAGAGGTAGAATCTAATTACATATACATCTATCTATGTTATCTATCTATCTCAGACACAAACTAACAGATGAATATCGTAGACAAGTGACCACAGTATTTGGACAGTGGGAAGAAGATATGGGAAAGATGAAAGATGGCGAAGAGAAGATACTGACATTAATGAAACAACATCATAAATTATTCCAACAACAAAGAGTTGTTCAGACACAACGATTCAAGACTATGAAGCAACTTCATGAACAATTTATGAAAGTGAGTAATGGATGGACAGGACTAGTGACTAGAATGGATGAATAGTTGTTAGTCCATCCATCCATTAGTTATTTACTCGGGATAACTAATGGGTGGGTAATGGACAATTTGAAGAACTAGTGGGAGGGTGAGTGGACAAATGAATGGACTAATGGGACCCATTAGTCCATTCATTTGTCCCCATTACCCTATCTATCTCTTCATTATTGAGCCACTACATAACAATTGTTCATTTACCAATCTACTATATGCCCCATTACGGGCCATTAGTATGTCCACTCATCCTACCAGTAGTTCATCCATTTGACCACTCAACCCAACCTACTAGTGGATGTGTAAACTGGTGATTGGTCATCTGGTCCATTCACCAAGCCATTAGTTCTTAACAAGTAGGTGAATGAACTAATGGTTGGATGGATGAACTAGGGGGAGGGTGAATGGACTACCATTAGTTTATGCGTAATGGTTGGATGGACAGATGGATGACTATATATGTATTTTATTTAGGGGTTAGATACACTGGATAGAAACCATATTGAACAAGCTAGTAATATGCAAGATGAACTAAAAAAGGAGATGGTACAATTGAGAAAGAAGATATTAATGGATTCTCAACAACACGAGATATCAACAGTGAGACGATCATTACAATCTATGTTAGCACAAGTTGGAGAGGAATAAAGAGACTATTATTATAATACATTATAGCACAAATTAAATTATAATCCGAAGTATATTAATAAATAATTTTACTAAATAATAATCATCACTGCACTAGTAATAATAATTAATTCAGGGTCTACCCCTTATTAAAATGTATACAAAACAATAATAACCTGTTCAATAATTATCATGTGGTTTATTAATTGGTGGGTGTGGTTTTAGGTGACGTTATTGATGGATAAGGTATAGTAAAACAACTGACCTCCAAATAATTACACACTTGATTTATAATCACTACACAAAATGCGATTAAGTCGTATATCAGATAAAACTAAAAGTGAAAGAGAATACTTAAATAAATTGTGTGTTTTAGTTAGCTAACTAGTGGCACATAACGACCACTGTTACCATGGTAACTGGGACATTACAAACTAGTTGTGTATAACTACCACTGTTACCATGGTAACTGGGACATTACAAAGTCATTACAATAATATTAACATACAAACACACATACCGTAACACCTAATAAGAGATAGTACTCTGGTATGATACAACCTAGGAACGTATTTCCAACTATAATAAGTGGACCTAACATGATAGAATCAAATAATGGCATAGGCATTTTACACATACCAGCAATCTATAGGGAGGAGGGTAATATATGAATATTCATTAGTTTAAAGACCCAGTATGGAACATACCATCATATATATTGTGAATTTAATAAAAGGTCCAACCATAGCTACCAGAAACGTCATTGCCTCATTGTCAAGCATCTTATTAGGTGAGTTTATTGCATAATATATCGTAAGAAGTATTAATATTGAAGCTGGTATAATAGGTGAGAGGACACTAGTATCCTGAATGGGAAATATAGGAATATGAAAATGAAGATGAAAGATTGGGGAACATTTTTCTGAGGTCTATGAATGATGTTGGATAAATAGTGTATGTGTGTACATGTGTATATCAAGCATGGGACCAAGCACTTCTCAGCTGGAAGCATTTGCACTTGTACTTAAGTACATTTCCACTAGTAGTACTTGTACTTTACCTATTTCCTTACAAATTACTTTGCCCCTCATGACTTGACATTGTATGTACATGTATGGATGGATGACTGTATGTATGTATGCATGTATGAGAATTCTTACAGCTACAGTAGATCCATTTTTTCCTTTGCCTTGTGTGAGTATTACAATAGAAGCACTTATAAAATTTATTACAGTGGGTAGTACAACTCCACCAAACAAGAAATATTTTAGAGGTAAACCAAATCCTGGCATCTGTAGTTAACACTTATAGTAATAACATTATAACATTTAGTATGTTAATATACCAATTCTTTCCATATTTCAGTACCAAATATAAACACTGTTATCATGATACCAATATGACAAAACTGAGCCTCTGTACAATCAACTCTACAAAAAAAGATAAGACACTTATTTATATGTACTATAGTATATACCGTATAGCAGGAAATTTTTGACGTTCTAATTAATTAAGTTTATAATTTTTGCTGGATTTTAAATTCGCGTAACTCTATGTGCGTGAAATTAAATTCCTGTTATATAAAATTCCTAATAAAAAAAGTATTGCGGTATTTTTTTGAAACACGTGTTAAAAAATGGCCACTGAAGCTGAGCTAGAAATCGTTAGCTGTGTTAGAGGGTTCCATGTTTATCGTTTCTTGTGGAATCCTGTACTTGGAGAAGAGCTAATTTGTAGAAGAGAAATACAGAGGTACAAATTTTTATAACCATTAATATTATGTGGATTTTAATTTCGCGCACTTGTGGAAGCGCAAAATATAATTCCTCGCGAACAAAAACTGCTATACGGTAGTTTAATATCATAATATTAATACATGATTATATTACTATAGTATATAGTTTAATATATTGTACATGATTACAATTACAAGTATACTAAAGTATACTAAAGCTATTGACATTAAACGTTAATGGTTATGGTATTTCTATTTATACATACATTTAAATAAAAAGAAATAATTTCTCACTTTTTGAAATAGAGACATCCACTAACATAAGTCTGCCAATGATAAATATAATTAATTAATTCCATTAACACAACGAAAGTCAGCATTAGGTAAGGATACTCGTTGAGTCCAGCAGCACTTGCCCCAGCCAAGGCAACAAGAAATGTAGATATCGCATCACATCCATGATCAAATAACTCTCCAAGCTGGTTATTAGTACCAGTTCGTCTGGCTTGCTTACCATCTATTCCATCCAATGCTTGATATGCAAAAAGGCCAATGCCACAGATCAGATATACCCATCCAGGAGACTAAGAGAAAGAATATATCTAATTAACAGGAAATGAAATTATTTCTTCTTACGTTTCCCATTCCATTCATATCATAGAGTATTACAGCTAAACTAGTGACTATATTAACCAGTAAACCAGAGAAAGTTAGTAGATTAGGTGCAACCCACAGAGGTACTTGGTTCACTAACCACCTCCAAAATGGCTGCATGAATACCTCAGAGATAGATGTCCCTTTAGCATTGTATTTGTGGTTCTTTAGACCTCGCAAATGATCAGCAGTTAGCACCTGCTTCAATCTCATTACTATCTAAAAAAGAAATGAAACGTATTACTCAAAACCAAACTGCAGTCTCACACCTTCAAAATCTTGCAGTATATATAATAATTTAAAAATATTGAGAACTTTTGATCAATTAGGTATAATACGGTAGAGGCACATGGAGAGGGTTTATAAGAGGAACATCCTCTATCAGCAGATATCCTACAAGTTGAATCACGTGAGAGATGTAATAAGGAACAGAGAGGGAGGAACATTCCTATGGGCTCTCTTAGGTGCTGTATATCTATTGGACACATTACTGGGTGTAATCGTTATCAGTTTATTAGTCTCCATTGGATGGGAGGGGCTGATTGGTGAATATATAACTACTTATGTATTAGGTATGTTACACTATACAAAACAATTACTACAATGGCTAATGGTTGTTCCCGCCGGACTCAAACTCAATAATCCATTAACGGAATTCTTAGCAGATAAATTCATTAATTTATTAAAATTATGGGAATTATTCTACGTCTCATTAATACATTATTATTTGAAGTCCATTCTCTCAGTGGTGTTATCCATGAAGTACTTTGGACTTACGATAGTTCTGGCTATAATATTTGATTTCTTGAAATTCCTCAATATTTGGTTAATATGTTTTTACATATTCTCATCTCGTATATTATGGTTCCAGTTATCTGTTAGTAGAAGTCTCTTTCGTCTCTTTATGGGTCATAAATGGAACCCTTTACGTAATAGAGTAGACTCCTGTAACTATGACACTAATCAACTTTTACTTGGTACTCTATTTTTCACGATAGTTCTTTTTCTCCTCCCAACGACAGCCATGTTTTTTATCATATTCTTTGGTCTTCGAATTATCCAGTTTTCACTTCAAATGATAATTAGGTTCGTTATTGTATTTGTAAATAAACTAACAAGTTACGTATCTAACAGAATTTGTTCTATTTATACAAACCCAAGTATTTCAACTTTACAGTTCAAAATTACTGAGAATGTTAATTTAGAAACAGGTACATCAATTGTAACAGGATTATGGAATGGATATGAATTGACATTACATGAAATATCAGAGCTATGTAATAAAGACTATGATGACATGAAGAATGAGTTGAATCTAACTAAAGAACATACAATGAATAAATGGATTGATACTAACCCATTTTAATACATTTTAATGTATTATATTAAAACAATGATTTGATGAAAAAAAATAGTTTTGAGAAATCCAAAATAAATATAGATTTGTAAATGAGTTAAAATGTTAATCATACATCATCACCATCATCCTCCTCATCCTCCTCCTCCTCCTCCTCCTCCTCCTCCTCCTCTTCTGCTTCAGCTAGCATCATTAACCATTGATTAACCTTAATATTTACAATTAATTAACCTTAATAATTACAATTAAACATGCAGTGATTAATTAACCAGTGATTAACTTTAATAATTAAAATTAATTAACCTTAATAATTTAGCAGTGATTAACTTTAATAATTAATTAACTGGTTAACCTTAATAATTACAATTAACCGGTGATCAACCTTAATAATTACAATTAATTAACCAGTGATTAATCTTAATAATTATAATTAATTAACCAGTGATTAACCTTAATAATTACAATTAATTAACCAGTGATTAACCTTAATAATTACAATCAATTAACCAGTGATTAACTTTAATAATATTATTAATTAACTGGTCAACCTTAATAATTACAATTAACCAGTGATTAACCTTAATAATTATATTTAATTAACCTTAATAATTACAATTAATTAACCAGTGATTAACTTTAATAATATTATTAATTAACTGGTCAACCTTAATAATTACAATTAACCAGTGATTAACTTTAATAATTACAATTAATTAACAAGTGTAATATTAACCTTTAATTAAGTACAATATAAACATACATGATTGCTTCCCTACCTGAAATAAAGCTCTCCCTTTTCCTGGGTATTGATCAGATGGGTCTTCCCTCCATTGCAAGAGGACCTCCTCTTCAACAACATCCATTTCATACCAGTATGAAAATAGACGCAAGAGTAATCCTATCAAAGTGGGTGGGGCACTTTGTTAATTAATAATTATTAATAATTACTTATCATTTATTTACCTTTAGGGAAATTCATATCATGTGAAAATACTTGTGTAGCATATATTACCACCATTTGTAATGAAGTGTCATCATGAACTAGTTTCTGAATTATTAACTGTATGTGTATATAAATATATGTGTGTATGTGTGTATGTATGTATGTATGTATGTATGTATGTATGTATGTATGTATGTATGTATTATGTATGTATGTATGTATGTATGTATGTATGTATATATGTATGTACATGACATTATATATTCTCTGTGTACTGTACATGTATATATGTACCTTATATTCTTGCATTAATGTTTTCTCATTAGTGAGACTTTCCTTTGTTAAATTAGCAATTGACTGTTTGGTCACATGACCCAAGATACTATATCACATGATAGTAATGGGATATGCATATGACGATCATTGTGAGTCATACCTTTTAGTGAGTAACATCACCAATTCTGGATTCTTAAATAGTTTATGATCAACATTAGTCTGTGCATATTATAGATATACATAATATATACATTGTTACATACATACATGTACAAACGTACATACGTACGTACATACATACATACATACATATATATATACATATTCATACCTTTAGCCATTTATAGACAGACAGTGCAGTAACATCAGATCGTTTTAATAATGATTTTAATTCGGATTGAATATGTTTAAGTGGATATAAAAATCCCAGGTTCTATTTATAGATAGATAGATAGATGTCGTAAACATACATGTATACACATATAGACATTTACTCTTGTCTCTAGTAATTGTGATACAGCATCATATGATCTATGAGAAGCAGGAAGAAGTGAGGTCATCATGATACCCTCATTCTGAAACTGAGTCTGAATCCCATCCTGTTAATATATACAAATGATTGCTTAATAACACTCAATGCCACACCCACTTACACGACCAATCAGATTAGTTACAGCTTGTAATACTATCAGTACAGTAGGATGATAAGCACCATCAGTAAATAAACTAGAGACTTCTGATAATGAGGATAAGCCCTACAAGATTGAGTAACAAGTGAAGTCATGAGTGACACAAGTGAGTTATATATGATTGTAACCTGTGATACAGCTCTAGCAAGGTAACCAGCGATAGCATTACGAGCTAATGGATAAGTTGTATCAGATGTTGATAAAGATGCCAATACTTGACCACCAGCCTAATTGAGGGACATCAATAATCATGAATAATTAATGAGTAATAATTACTTTTATGAACATGTTTGATGTCAAATATTCTTGTTTATGAAGTTCATCAAACAAAAGACTGACTTCACAACGCGAGTCCTCTAGATAGATAGATAGATTATATTATATAGATGATGATACATGTACAGACAGATTACCGGAATTATTAATAGTTTTGGTCATGAATATTGTTATAACAGTGGTAGGAGAAATATTAGACAGTTTGATGATTATATCAGCAACTCCTGTGATGTCATGGGTTGCTAGGTAACGCTGGATTAACGGTAACTGAATGGAGGAATAGATAGATAAATAGACAGATAGATAGATAGATAGATGGACTTACAACAACTTGTTCATCTTTCGTTGGTTCAACTTTTCTTCCTCCAGTAGTAGTAGTACCTTACGAAGTAAAGATGAAAACTAAGTATTTAATATTTAGAGTTAATTCATTACCTTTCTTTCCAGATTTACCAGTTCGTTTAACAGGGTGAGTTTCTTTATTATCTCTGAATGGCATCAAAGAATCATTATCAGAGTGAGTATTTAGTGAAGGTGCTGGTGCTAGAGGAGGAGGAGGCTGGGAGAGATGATGGTGTGGCCAGTGTGGAGGTGGATATGGACCAAGAAAAAATGGTGGACTGAAAAGGAAGGATGGAAAATAAATCCACAAAATACTGTACATGTTAGTTTGTCTGTCTATCTATCTATCTATCTATCTCACCGAGCTGGAGGTGGTGGCATTGGACCATAAAATGGAGGTTGTGGATAATGAGGATGATGCATACCCATTGGTATCATGTGAACCGGAGGAAATGGCATACCCCTGGGAAGTGGAAGCTATAAGAAAATTAACCGATAGATAATTAATAAACAAATAATAATAAATACCATTGGATGAGATTGAGGTGGATGTTGATATGGCATAGGAGGTCTCATAAGCATTACTGGATGAGGACCTAATAAAAAGGGGGCGTGTCAAAAGGTTAATTATATGTTATTAATTCACTTGTTATGTTAGCAGTGGGTGGGGTCATATGTCTAATAATAGGTTGAGTTTCATCATCTGATGAATCATCCCGAGTACGAGGAACAGAATGAGACTCGTTATCAGATAATGGAGGAGTGTCTGATAGAGGGGGAGGGGTCTTTTCTTCGGTTGGTTTTAGATGTTGAAACTTTCGTGAAGGCATTGAAGGACGTAGACTAACCTATGATGAAATAATTATAAATAATAATTAATAATTAAGACTTATTCTCTTACGCTGGAGTCACTTTTCTTGCCAGAGGGAAATTTCCTCAAATTAATTTCTTGACTGTTATCTTGATTGTAACCTGTTTGTAAATCCTGTTTGTCCAGTTCTTGTTTAGTACAAACACTTTTAGTTTGTGACATGGGTTGTCCCACTTTATTATGCGAATGAGAAACATATGATTTAGGAGGAATAGCATGAGGTCTGTACGATATCTGAGGACTTCGTTCAAGAGGTTTAGGACCATTCTCTATTTTAGACTTACGAGGAATCCACTAAATAAGACAGTTGGATATGCATACATAGGTACATAGGTACATACATAGATACATAGGTACATACATAGGTACATACATATAATTATACATACCTACATACATGCATACATTATATACACATACACGTGTGAATCAGTGTGATGTTAAATTGACCTGGTTATCTCGTAGTTCAATAACATTCATTAACAAGAATTTATTTCTTGGAGGAAGATTTTCACTTTGTGCGAGTGTTGCCATTCTCTCAAAATATTTGTTCATCCATCCCTATTAAAAACACATTAAATTTAAGTGCTTATATATATATATGTATATATATGTTACCTTAGCTTTTTGTGTGTCTAACTTTCTTCCCACAGTAGTCAACAAGTGACAGAGACACTCCACATTCTCACAAACATCAACTAAATTTTTTCTTTTGTCCAATAACTAAAGGGTTAAATTTGTACTTATCAAAGGGTTAAAAAAAAACACAAAACCACACCCACTTCTTTAATACATTGGTGAACAATAGCTTCGTGTAATACACCCAATTTGAACAGTTCACCTATGAATATCGGTAATGATGTCATCATGGTATAATTAATTACCTTACCAATGAACTTGATATTACCAAGCATCTTACGCTTGGCCACACCTCTTTGTTCCTCATCTTCAACTGTGAGATCATCTTGTTTGTCAAAAGCTATAATTATTAATAATTAATATTAATAATAATCAATATTAATAATACTAACTAACCTGCTGTGGCATTTGTTCTCTTTTCAAATTCTTCTTTACACTTGGCTAATAACAGACGTCTAAACGTCTAGAATAATATATTACATCATCATGACTCATGTATCATCATCAATTCCTCATCATTATGACTCATACATGATCATTATGACTCATACATGATCATTACGACTCATACATGATGATCCTTATGACTCATACACGATCAGTATGACATACATGATTATTGATACATATATGATCACATGACTTGTACATGATCACATCACTCGTACGATGATCACTCACAGTTGTACTACTGGAAGGTTCTTCAAAGTTAGGAGCAACTTCATTTAATCTAACACATAATTGAGCGTACATAGAACTATAACTAGCCTCATCTACAGCCTTATCAAATACCTGTACAATTATAATGATGTCATATAATATGATTAATAAAATCATTGCACATACCAGTAATATAGCACCTTTAAGAGTGTCCCTATCATCGTTAGCTATGTAATGTGAAATGTCAGAAACTAGTTTTTCAAAATTGTCTGGTGTTAGCTTATTCAGAAGTCTATGAAAATTAAATTAATTAAAAATATAATTAACCCTTTGTGAACTCACCCTCTAATTCGTCTAAATACTATTTCGTTGTGTGGTAATTTTTCACGTTTTTTAGGCGGTACCCATCGTTGAGTTGAGGGAGTAGCCTGAGATGAAGAAGTTATGTTAGCCTTTGAAGAAGGCAGAAGGATAGTATCTAAGGAAGAGGGGTGTACTGACGACTTGGCCACTTTGGTTACTTCTTCCAGAACATACAAACATACCTACAAATCCAAAACAAATAAGTAATGAAAATCTTATTTTATCATTATTAACTCACAATAATGATCTCAAATAAAAGAAAGAAGCAGAACTGTTCTTTTCTTGCTCACTGTGGTTTGAAAGTAGTGCGCATGCGCAATTGGCTACCCACGTGTAGACCATATATTATATACTATAGACCTGAAGATGGATAAGTTTCGTTTCTCCATAGACCGTGGAGGTACATTTACTGATGTATATGCTCAGTGTCCTGATGGAAAGGTTCGTATCATGAAACTCCTTTCAGAAGATCCACTTAACTATCCAGACGCTCCAAGAGAAGCCATTAGAAGGATTATTGGTGAAGTACGTATGTGTATAATGTATTAGAAGTCACGTGATTTGTTCTTGCTAGGAGTTGGGGTATAATATATCACAGACAGAATTGCTTGACTCCACCCATATTGAATGGATTCGTATGGGTACAACAGTTGCTACAAATGCACTATTGGAAAGAAAAGGAGAGAAATGTGCGCTCGTTATAACATCCGGTTTCAGGGATCTTCTCTACATTGGAAACCAATCTCGACCAAACCTGTTTGATCTGGTTAGAAAATATATTTCGTAGAGATATACGTTTATTTAACTTTGTTATTTAGTGTATTGATATGCCTGAAGTCATTTATGAAGAAGTGGTTGAAGTTAATGAAAGAGTATGTATGGTACAAGATTCATGTAAATTAGGACTGACATCTCCTGTTGTCATGGGAACTACAGGAGAGAAGGTATCAGATATGGAGTCATATATAATTATTTATTATTTTATGTTAGTTGTATGTATGGCAAATGCTGGATAAAGAGAAATTACAATCAGATCTTCAGAGAGTGTTTAATCTGGGTATCAGGAGTTTAGCTGTGGTATTAATGCATTCATATGCCTTTCCTGATCATGAAATATCTGTGGGTGAACTTGCTAAAGAAATGGGATTTACTCATGTCTCCCTTTCATCTCATGTGATGCCGATGGTTCGTATTGTACCTCGTGGTTTTACTGGTAAGTAGTGTATATCTGTCTCATATATATATATATATATATATATATATATATTTATCTTAGCTTGTGTTGATTCCTATTTGACACCCAGTATTCAACGTTATGTACAAGGATTTTTAGCAGGTTTTAAAGATCCGGTGAGTGGAGAACTTCTTATGAGTATAATCTTAATTATAATTATCAACAGAATAATCTAAAAGTGTTGTTTATGCAAAGTGATGGCGGGCTTACCCCTACTAATAAATTCATTGGTTCACGTGCTATTCTTTCAGGACCTGCAGGTGGTGTGGTTAGTCATGTGACTATCATGTGATAGTGCATGTTATAACATAATGCATAATGCAGGTAGGGTATGCTGTGACAACATTATTAGAGGATGAAAACATGTTTCATAAACCTGTTATCGGTTTTGACATGGGTGGGACATCAACTGATGTATCTCGTTACCATGGTAACTATGAACATGTTTTTGAAACTACCATAGCTGGTATAAGCATACAAGCTCCTCAGGTATGCGATAAAGTACATATATTTATATCTAACTGTCCTTTTGTCTATCTCAGCTTGATATCAATACAGTAGCTGCTGGGGGAGGATCTCGTTTGTTTTTTCGATCCGGTATGTTTGTAGTTGGTCCTGAATCAGCTGGAGCTAATCCTGGACCAATGTGTTATGGTAGAGGTGGTCCCGTTACAGTCACTGATGCAAACCTGTGTCTTGGTAGATTGTTACCAGAGTAAGATACCATCATATAATATTAATTAATGATCAGTTGATTATGGTGTCCTTTCATTCATAGATATTTCCCTTGTATATTTGGTCCTCGAGAAGATCAACCTCTTGACAAACAGATAACAATGGAAGCTTTTCAAGAGCTAACAAACACAATTAATACATTTATACATGAACAAGATCCCAAATCAACACCCATGAGTCTTCAGGAAGTTGCCATGGGATTTATAAAAGTAGCCAATGAAACTATGTGTCGACCAATACGAGCACTCACACAGGTGAGTGTGGTCATTAAATCATTTATACTTTTAAATGAAATATAGGCTAAAGGATATGACACAGCCCAACACATACTAGCTTGCTTTGGTGGTGCTGGGGGTCAGCATGCATGTGCTATTGCTAGAAGTTTAGGCATGTCAACGGTATTTGTGCATAGGTTAGTAGCAGTATTATAATCTATATCAATTAATGTGTATTGTAGGTACTCGGGAATCTTATCTGCCTATGGATTAGCACTAGCTGATGTTGTACACGAGTCTCAAGAACCTTGTGCTAAGATATATGAAGGTATTAACAAATGTTACGTTGCTTATCATGTTCTATATCCTTACAGAGAACACATTTTCTTATATTGATGATCGTATTGATTACTTGACTAAGAAATGTGTTAATGAGCTTCTATCTCAAGGATTTGATATTGATGATATCAAAACCACACCTTTTTTAAATTTACGATATGACAGAACAGACTGTGCCCTTATGTGTATTGCTGATATGACAACTAATAATGTGGGTGTGACTTGTCGTCATGGCAACTTCATGGCTTCATTCAATGCTCGGTATGTTATATACATAGTATATGTCAGTCTATTGATATATTCATTTGAAGATATCAACAGGAGTTTGGATTTACAATACCCTCTCGTCCAGTAATAGTGGATGATGTGCGAGTTAGGGGTACTGCGCATGCATGTTCCCATACTCCTCCTCGTGTTCCTGTTGGTCTCCCTCCTCCTCAACCAGTAGCAGTATGCTCATCTATTCAACTCTTAATAATATATATTATTGGTTGTACTATACATAGAGCACTGAGTGCTTCGCTGATGACAAATTTCATACTGCATTCATATACTTGTTTGGTCATGTGACTTATGGTCACATGATACAAGGACCTTCTATCATCATTGATAAACACAGGTATGTACATACAATATAAAGTGTTATTTATATAATAATAATTATTAACAGTACAATATGGGTGGAGCCAGGATGTACTGCTAGTTTAACTAAAGATGGAGATGTTAAGATTATGGTACATTATATCTGTTTTGTCCCGTTGAGACACACCCATTTTTCTTAGGTTGGTAGTGAGGGGGAGTGTATAGGGACAGATCTAGATACCATTCATTTGTCAATATTCTCTCATCGTTTCATGAGCATTGCTGAACAGATGGGAAGGTGATTTAAGTATAATTATTATATCAGAATTGAGATATTTTTCTTAAATAGAGTGCTACAGAGAACATCTATTTCTACTAATATAAAGGTATTTACTATGTTTATCACACAGTCTCATTCCCATATTTCTGAAACAGGAGCGCCTTGATTTTTCTTGTGCCCTTTTTGGTCCAGATGGAGGCCTGGTTGCCAATGCCCCTCATATTCCTGTCCACCTTGGAGCAATGCAAGAGACTGTACAGTTCCAGATTGGTTATCTTGGTGAAGATCTTAAAGACGGTGATGTAATATTATGTAATCACCCTTGTGCAGGAGGTAGTCATTTACCAGATCTAACAGTCATCACTCCAGTAATAAAATGTATAGGAGTGAATATAACTAATATTAAATGACATTACAGGTATTTTATAAGGGACAAGAAAAACCTGTATTTTATGTGGCAAATAGAGGTCATCATGCTGATATAGGGGGTACTACACCAGGTGGGCGTGTCTTATCATATATGTTATTAATCATGAAGTGTTTCGTAGGATCAATGCCACCATATTCCAAGAACCTGTTAGAGGAAGGAATGAGTGTTAAATCATACAAACTAGTAAATAATGGAGTATTTCAAGAGGAAGGTGAGTAATGAAGTAGATGATTCTTGCGTCACCTTGATCCCTTAGGAGTGATAGATCTGCTGATGTCCCCTGGAAAATATCCAGGTTCTAGTGGTAGTCGCAATCTCCATGACAATCTCTCAGATCTTAGAGCACAAGTAGCAGCCAATCAAAAAGTAGCTAATAAATCATGTGATGTATCATATGGCTATTGTGATATTGTAGGGTATCACATTAGTAAGAGAACTCATTGATGCTTATGGTCTTGATGTAGTACAAGCATACATGAAACATATACAGGTATTAACTATTATTATGTATTATAATAGATTGTATATTGTTTATTATATTATTGTGTTTGCTGTTTTGTTTATTAATTATCTATTGTGTTTACTGTTTTGTTTATTGTTTGTTTATTGTTTATTAATTGTGTTTACTGTTTTGTTTATTGTTTATTACTTGTGTTTACTGTTTTGTTTATTGTTTATTACTTGTGTTTACTGTTTGTTTATTGTTTTTTGTTTTTTGTTTATTAATTGTGTTTACTGTTTTGTTTATTGTTTATTACTTGTGTTTACTGTTTTGTTTGTTTATTGTTTATTAATTGTGTTTACTATTTTGTTTATTGTTTATTACTTGTGTTTACTGTTTTGTTTACTGTTTTGTTTATTGTTTGTTTATTGTTTATTAATTGTGTTTACTGTTTTGTTTATTGTTTATTACTTGTGTTTACTGTTTTGTTTATTGTTTATTACTTGTGTTTACTGTTTTGCTTATTGTTTATGGTCTATAAACAAAAAAAACAAACAGTAAACACAATATACAATTGTTTACTGTTTTGTTAATTTTTTTAAGGAAAATGCTGAAATAGCAGTGAAGGAAATGCTGAAGGAAGTGGCTTGCAAGGCTCAAGTAAATAACTGTGTGACTGGTTCCCAAACCATGAATCGCATTCTATTTAGACAGAGACTGGTTCTACTGTGCTCAGGGCTGAGGATTACATGGATGATGGGACAGTTATTAAACTAACTGTTGACATTAATGAAAATGGAACTGCTTTGTTTGATTTCACTGGAAGTGGACCACAGGTTCATATGATTAGTAATTTGAATATTTATCATTTTATAATCTTAGGTTAGTGGTAATTGTAATGCTCCCAGAGCCGTAACTCTTGCGGCTATGATATATTCTTTGAGGTGTCTGATTGGTCATGATGTTCCACTGAATCAGGTGACGTCATTAATACATGTGTTGTACTATAAATATATTAATAGCAAGCAGACTGTGTCTATTAATAGCAACATACTGTGTTTATTAATAGATCTATTAATAGATCTAGTAACAGACTGTCTATTAATAGATTTATTCATTATCTATTAATAAATACGGTATGTTACTATTAATAGATTTATTCATTATCTATTAATAAACACGGTATGTTACTATTAATAGATTTGTTCATTATCTATTGACAGATACAATAGATTATTATTATATTTTATTACAGGGCTGTCTCAATCCTATATCTCTTAATATTCCTGAGGGTACTATTCTAAGTCCCTCGGAAACAGCAGCTGTTGTTGGAGGGAATGTATTAACAAGCCAACGTATTGTTGATGTTTTATTGAGAGCTTTTTCCGCATGTGCAGCTTCACAAGTTCGATTTGATATATTCATAAGTATTAATGTTATTATAATTATATAGGGGTGCATGAATAATACCACATTTGGTGATGATACTGTAGGATATTATGAGACTGTAGCTGGTGGCGCAGGAGCTGTGAGTATGGGAATGAAAATCTTAGTATTAGTCCTAGTTGAATTGTTAATTTAGGGTCCTACTTGGAATGGACGGAGTGGTATTCATACACACATGACTAATACCAGGATTACTGACCCTGAGATATTGGAAAGGCGGTAAATGAAAATAACCTTCATCTCTATTATTCTAATTATACAACAGGTATCCAGTAATATTAAAATGCTTCCATTTGAATGAAGGTACTGGAGGGGTAGGGCTTTATCATGGGGGTGATGGTGTAATTAGAGAGATGATTTTTCGACGACCTCTGACCTTATGTATTCTATGTGAAAGACGTGTTTATGAGCCTTATGGATTAAAAGGTTTAAAAATTTCAAATAAATTATCTATTAATTAATTATTTATTTTAGGGGGTGGAGCAGGTAAACGAGGAAAGAACACATTAATTAGACAAAGTGGTGAAGTGATTCAGTTAGGAGGAAAAGAGTCAGTAGAGGTGTTCCCTGGGGTACGTTTTAGCTATGATGGCACAATGATATATATAATGTTACTATTAGGATGTATATCGTCTGGAGAGTCCAGGAGGTGGAGGCTATGGGAGTGATGTGGGGACACCCTCTTCTCATAGGAAACGACAGCACATATTTGAACCCAGTGGAAGTGTTTTAGCATATAAAAGATTGCAAGAGTCTGCTTGAATTTTATTTTTAAATTGATATTATTTCTCACATAAAAATTTTATTTAAAAAAATACTCACTCACGTGAGATCCGAGGGGCAGATCCAGAAAGGGGTGTTGTGATCTAGAATAGACATGGCGGTTCCATCTTGTGTTTCTTTCAGGGATCAAGAGGTCCTAATGGACAAGCGTAAACTACCATACAGTAACTGGACGAGACTAGAGACGTATTGTCACAATCTTGCAGCGAAACATGCGATGCGAGAGTACATGGATAAGTTTGAGGAAGTCTTGATTGATGGGCTGAAGATTGCAAAGGAGCTCTTTCGTCGTGGTGCTTTGTTCAAGAACTCTGTAGATAATTGCGATCCTGCCCAGTTTGCTGATATTCCCGATTTCTATCATCACAAGAATTCGTTTTTCTCAAGTATGTTTCGTTCTATTGATAACAGCTTTCGTTATTGGTATGTGTTGCTTGATGTGCTAAGAATGTATCCAGAATGCAGGGACATGACAGATCAAATGGAACAATTCTATGGTGAATATAACGATAAGTTTATTAATACATTCATTACTTTCATTTTCATAATTGCAGAACAAACACTTGTGGAGTTTGAGCTGCCAAAATATCAAGGACAACAACAAATAGGTAGATAATCTATTATCTAAAGTAGCGAGAATCTATAATTTTTTATTTTCTTGCCTAGCTACTCCAGAAGAAGCTAAAGTGCTATTTGATAGAATATATGCGGAGTTTCAACAACTCTGGGACGATGCTAGTGAGATCTTGTTGAACCTGGATATAGAGAAACTGAGGAACAACCTTCGTCTATGTTATATGGATGACACGGAAAAGGTTGAGGAGATCACAGATAAACAAGTGATAGTGGGAATGCTGAGGAGTCGTATTGACATCATGAATCTCTCCTCACTTGATACAGTAATGATGGATAGTGAAATGAGTGAAATGCAGACTCGTATACGTACATTTTGCCGCAATCGAGCCCTCACTTGTGCTCGTATACGCATAAAAGATTTTGCACATCAATTGGAAACCAACCCGCTCCATAAACCGGTTCATTTTGAAGAAGATGCTTCGATGCAGTTGTGTGTGGACTGGGATAAAGATGAGGTCATGTTTCGATACTTTTGGTTGATAGAGATTGTGTTTTCCACACTCACGCGACACCAGTACTTTCATCATATTGACATGGAAAACTTCAGTTTCTGGTTTTATTTGCCAGACTGGATGAGACATGCAATGATGAAACTAACGCGAGAGAGGCAATACTGTCTAAAACTAGATGGTGTTCGTATGGCTACAGTACTCTATGAAATGACCATTACAGGTGAGTATAAATATACATACCCTTCGAATTTATACATATTTATTTATTTAGATCCGAAGTGGGGATTGACTAGGAATGACTATTTTGATTTCATGACGAGCGTGATAAGGATCAATAACGGAGCTGTCATTGATGTTCAAGAGGAGCTGGATGGGAAAAAACCGTTCCGAAGATGGGAAATGAATGATATAGATAAACGACAGGACAGTATCATTGACTTTGTTGAAGGTTTGTAAGTGGGTGTGGTTAATAATTATTTATTATATTTATTTAATAGAATGGCCAGAATCGGTTCCTGTTCCGCCACAAGTTGCAACAATATCAGGTTTCATGACTCTGTTTGAAAATAATCATTTGTGGCTGTCGCATCCTTTTTTCACTCGAAAGAGGGTAAGATAATATATTATATCAACAAATGAAAATTTTATTACATCATTTACCAGGGTTTCAAGATGTGTCTGTGTGTGTATCCACGAGGAACTGGTACCGGACTTGGTAATCAATAAAAGATTAAACTTCTAATTCCTGATACATCATATTTTACAGGTACTCACCTTTCTGTTGGGGTATGTTTGATGAGGGGAGAAAATGATGATCATCTTGCTTTTCCTATACGAGGTGCATTGACTCTTCGTCTGTTGAACCAGACGGGAGATCACAGTCATGTTCAACAAGTATTTGAATATACTGATGATACTCGTCCTGAAGTGTGTGACCAGGTCAAGAATTGTATGGATTTTGCACCTGTTGCACTATCCATACATGAGTTTGTTCCCTTGTCTCTGCTGGAGTATAATGAAACGCAAGGGACCCAGTATCTTGTTAATGATTGTTTGTATATACAAATAATGGAGGCTGATTTTGTACATCGTAAATAGTTACATGACAATAGTTTTTGATTTCTAGACATTAAACAATTGATAATGATAATTTAGTATTACCCACTTCACTCGAAAATTTTTTCAAATGATAATTCAATTATTGCATGCCCACTTCTTCACTTGAGAAAGGAGGCGTGGAATATCCATTGAAAACAACGATAGATAGTGCTGTGCATGTTAATACCATAAATGAGTTTTACAGAAGAGTTTAATGAGACGTATTGGTGTCGAGGCATATGTATTATATTACTGATTGATAAAAAGTATTATGAGTCATAATATCTTCTCTTTAGTGTTCGATATTTCTTCAATTTATATAATGCTTCAATCTCACGTATTACATAATATCCTTTGTCAATAAGGTCTTTAATAATCACGGTATCTTTCTCATCTTTGTGTTTCAGAAACACCCTTTTTGTTCTCTCTCGGAAGTAAGCATATCCAAGTGGATACTCTCTGCCCATGTACAAAAGCTGGTAAAAGTATCAAAAGTTATGTCACTATGATGAGTGATGGCGCCAAACCTACCTGTTTGAATAATCTCAATACTTCTCTTCTCTGTGTATTCATAAGTAATATTAACCCCTTAGATATAAGCTAAACTTCCATTTCTCTATTGTATTGATAATTAGAGTATATATGGTGAAGGACAGAGTTCACTCAAGATGGCGTTATCAAGATTAGCTCGTTCTTCCAAAGTGTTCTATCCAGCACTAACTCGTCTATATAGTAATAGCGATGTAAGCATTAACATTTCTTCCAAGTATGATTATCCTATGTGTTGAATGCAAGCAATGTATGATAATTGATTGTGTATTCTCTCCTATGCAGGGATCCATTAGGTAGGGAGTAAATCACGTGATGTATACAGCAAGTCAGTCTCCATACTTCATCATTTTTCTTTATTCTTCAGAGAAGCTGGTGGAGCATTCAGTAAGAAAGAGAAAGCGCAAGAGGATCAGTACTTCAGACGCAAGGTAAGAGAGAAGGGTTTGTTATTAAATAATAGTTACATATCACCCACCATATAAGGAACAAGAACAGCTTCAGAAGATGAGGGAGTTAGCTCAACAACATCATGAAGAAGAGATTGAACATCATGAGGATTCTATTGAAGAGCTTGAGGTCTGTTAGCCTCCTCAACCTCATACCCAGGTGTATGGGTATGAGGCTACCTCATTTCAAATTGTTCTTACCATTTTAATAGGAACAAATCAAACGACATAAAGAAAAAATAAAACGTCACAAGCAGAAAATGAAGGATCATGACTAATAGTCACATGACTAGTAGTCACACTAACCATTTAGAACAGGGAATATCCCCATTAATTACCAAACTGATTACGTTATAATTATATGTATCAAGATTTGATAAAGAAAAATAACCTCATGTGTCAAAACATGCGTTTAGTTAGATAGACATTATGTATAATATACACTATAATTATTATTATATTGATGTGTACCTTCTGTTGATATTACCATTCAGTTGGTCCAAATCTTTGTATTAGCTTATCTTGTTCCATCAAATCTTTACGTACTTTAACACGCATATAGAATATAGGACAGTCACGACTAAGAGGATAGATAGATAAATATATACTAGTAGTATATAAATAGATACATTTCCATACCTCGTACATAACACATCTTCATGTAAACTACCTTGACATCTTTGACACTGAGTCCACAGACGAGAGAACTTATCCTCTAGGTTTGATAAATGTACCATTTCTCTTTGATAAATGTCAGATTCCAGAGGATGACAATGACGACATACAGCAACACCTAACCGAAGAGAGGGGATATTGACAGAGAAGTAAATAATGTACTTACCTTCATCATCTAAAACTGCTTTACATCCAATACAACTACTTCTTTTTTTAGTAAATGCAGCAAGTTTACCAAGTGAGGATGTCTTCACTGTCTTGGACATTGTATGAGTACCTCCTTAAAATATACATCATAATTATATATATTTTATACACTCAACACGTAGGTAACAATATGTTAGAAATCTTGTGATAGTCACATGACATAACTTACTAAGTAGTTCTGATTGAGCCTTAGTGTCTCCCAGTATCGGTTCAAATATTCTCATCAGAGGTTTTGATAGTTGGTTCTCAAGATAGTACTCAGTATCAATAGGAACGCTATTCTCTAGTACATATATAGGATCCTCAGCTTTCTTATAAGCTGGAGTACCTTTAATACTAGCGATTATCACATAAGGTACTCGGTCTCCAAGATGAGGGGCTGAGCCTGCATCACGCTTACGCATTCTAATTAGATATGGAATTGTATCCATCAGTTTATCTATCTATGTATCAATACACACACACATATATATATATGTTCCTACCTTTCCGCTAGTTCTACATGTGCTAGTTTAGGTCCAGTATCATATTCCTTGCTAGCACCTGTTCTGGTTAATTCTTTAGATATTACTAGTTGAGATATATCGATTCTGTTACACAGTAAATCAGATATTGTTTGTTTAGCATGTGATAGAGCAGCTTCTGGATCTCTGAATGAAATGGAGAGGAGAGGAGTATATGAATAGATACAAATGGACAAAATAATAAACCTATTAATTAATAGTTTCTGTAGACAAGAACCAATCAAATTAGAAACCAGAGGACAGTTGTCTCTACGAACCTGTGTAGATAGATAGATAGATTCATAGATAGAGCAGGTGACTCACTGTTTCAATTCCTTTACAATCCATTTTATCATGAGTCTCAAGAGTAGAAAAGGAGAGACCAGCATAACGTTTCTTGTTAATCAGTAGATAAGGATAATATACCTAAAGAAAGATAATAATTTTAGTTGTTGTAAGAAGTGTCTCACATACTTTTTCAAATTCTAGTTTAATTGGAGGAGGAAACAGTGTGGAGACATAATCAGCAGCTTCCTTCCCTAAATCCATGCTATCAGATAAATTATCGCAACCAAATCTTATCATCACTGAATCTGTATCACCATATATTACCTGTATTAATAGGTATATATAGATTGATTACCAATAGATAGATATGTACATAGATGAAATAAAGGATAGATACATACATAAATAGATGAATGGATAGATATATTAGCTAACAGATAAATAGATGCATGAATAGATACCTTGGAATCATGTTTGTAACCATTAGCAATACAGTATTTGGATTCAACAAGCTGTTTAGATGTTTCTATCATCATACGACCAAATGCTGTTACACTCTATTAGGTAATGCATTATAAACCATGCTAACAAGTGACACAAACTAACCTGAGATATTTCAATACAAGGGAGTTTACCCACTGTAGCTCCGGTGAAACCATATACAGAATTAGCACTGATTTTAAGAGCCAATTGACGTCCATCAAGTACCTGATGACCACACCCACTAATTAACTTTGTAACTATTCATTAATAAATACCTTTTTCCGAAATGAATCTGTCTCCTTTTTCAAATCAGCTTTAGCCCTGAAAATGGGCGGAGTCAAATATGATGCTATCTTATATTATAAATCTCACTTTTTTCTTGCAGTTAGAAGATCCTCAAGTATTTCTGGTAAAATACCTCTACGAATAGACGACTTCACAAAATAATTTCCAGAAGGTGTTTTAATATAATGATCAGCTCCCAATCTAATGAGGGGGTGTGGCTAACAATAATATTACTTCATAATTGACCACACCCACCTATCTCTATCATGTTGTTCTTGTAATAAAGTTGTATAACATAAATTATGAGCTTGCATAATGGAAGGATATAGAGATGAGAAATCCAATACGGATATAGGAACATCATAATATCTAAAAATAGCAAGTCATATCATCAATTTATACATACAATAGGTACCTTACCCTCTTACTGGGTCAATCACATGACCTCCAGCATAATCTTCTTGGGTTTCAATTCTGTGTACTGGCATTAATAAGTTATGTTCCTTAGCCTGTGTGAATTATAATTAACCATCAGACCAACCAACCATTCACCCATTAATCCATTCACCCATTACTCCATTAATCCATTCACCCATTAATCCATTCACCCATTACTCCATTCAACCATTAATCCATTCACCCATTAATCCATTCAACCATTCAACCATTTCATACCTTTCTCAGTAATTGTGACACAACTTTAATCTGTTGTCCTCTTGTCAGAAGGTAGCTAAGAGGCACTCCAGTAACACGAGCCATCTCTATATAATTAATAAGACACATCAACTTGTCCAGTAATCTCAATGGTAAAATGGCATCCTTCATACAATAGACAGCTAAACGACGTCTTGTGTCATCATTCCCATTCTATAAGTATGGGATTGAGGATTGGAATTAGTATAAGTACTGGTATTACTTGTAGATCAGTGATAATATTATGAGGAACATCTTCTTTTTGCTCCTTTAGGAAATGATAACTAACAGAATTCAGAGAATAGGAACGAAGCTTGGTATCTCGAAATAGTATCTGTATGTATGTATGTATGTATGTATGTAAATATATGTTGTATGCATTTTTGAAAACAAATGGTTTCAGGTTGGGCTGAAACTGTTCCTAGAGTTACATAATGATGTCCTTGTGATGTTTCTGCAGTGTTTTTGATCAAAAATGTTGTTTGTACGAACCGTGAGCATTTTAGTGTTCACTTGAAATTCTAATCGGACCATGAACTATAGCCTTGGTACTTATTTTCTGACTGGAAAAAACATTTTTCCGAAACTGTTCCTAGAGTTACATAATGATGTCCTTATTACGTTTCTGCAGTGTTTTTGATCAAAAATGTTGTTTGTACGAACCGTGAGCATTTTAGTGTTCGCTTGAAATTCTAATCGGACCATGAACTATAGCCTTGATACTTATTTTCTGACTGGAAAAAACATTTTTCCGAAACTGTTCCTAGAGTTACATAATGATGTCCTTGTGATGTTTCTGCAGTGTTTTTGATCAAAAATGTTGTTTGTACGAACCGTGAGCATTTTAGTGTTCGCTTGAAATTCTAATCGGACCATGAACTATAGCCTTGGTACTTATTTTCTGACTGGAAAAAACATTTTTCCGAAACTGTTCCTAGAGTTACATAATGATGTCCTTGTGATGTTTCTGCAGTGTTTTTGATCAAAAATGTTGTTTGTACGAACCGTGAGCATTTTAGTGTTCGCTTGAAATTCTAATCGGACCATGAACTATATAGCCTTGGTACTTATTATCTGACTGGAAAAAACATTTTTCCGAAACTGTTCCTAGAGTTACATAATGATGTCCTTATTATGTTTCTGCCTTGGTACTTTTTTTTTGACTAGTAAAAACATTATATACGTACGTACCTGTAACAGATCAAACTGTACTCTACCCTCTATATTCATAACTTTATTTTCTCTCTTGCCATATGCTTTGGATTCAAATGTTGATGTTCTGATGTTTGTACGAGTATTCATCATTCTCCCCAAATATGGAAAATCGTTAACTTTGAGAGTCTTAGCCCTGTTTAACAGATATGGTAGATCGAAGTTAATTATATTATAACCCGTGAGTATATCTGGATCAACCTCTTGAACAAAGTTACTCCATTCCTAAGTAGATAGATATATAGATGGATGGATAGATTAACTACTGTCAGACAAACAGATAGATAAATAGATAGATGGATGTATATATATGGATATATATAGTAATTATACAGAATAGTAAATATATTGATAATCTAACTTGTAACATTTGTCCCTCCTTCCCAAATGATCTAACGTCACTCCCAACGATAGATGAACAAGTATTTAGTGTAAATATATTTCGCACAAAAGGATCTTTCTCGCCTTGACAGATCACCATATTAGCTATTTGAATTACAGGATCATGTTCTGCCTCGGGAAACACTCCTTTCCTACCAGCACATTCTATATCAAAACTTAAAACACGAAGAGGAGCTATCTTCTGCCATTCTCCCTCGGGAGCGTGACTTATTAAATCTTCATACGATATATCTAATTCAATTTGGCATTTAGAAGTGGGCGGGGCTGATGTGCCATATATGGTCATTCCAGATGGTGTTACAGAAGTATGAGAGGGCAGGTTTCGCAAGAGATACTTTCCCTTTGGACATTCGATCCAGTTACACCCGACAACATCGTTATCAATCATGAATCTGATTTCGTATTCAATATTACTCTCAAATACATTAAACATCCTCGTTCCAAAACCATCAAGATATATTCCTCGTTCCAAAAGTCGTTTGGCAGGGGCTACAAAGCGAGGAAGAGCAAGAGTGATTCTCAAAAACGTGTACATTTTATTAAAATGGAAACCATACATAGAACACTTCTGAACAATATCAACAGCCAGGACACATTCCAAAACCGGTTCTTTAGATCGAGAATCGGATGCAATTGCTTCACTTAAAGATTTTCTAAACTGTTGACAATTATTTGATGTGAATACGTCGTGTGGAGCCGGAACATATAAATATGGCATAAATCCATGTACATGTGTACATACACTATTACCATCCATTGTAATACCATATATACGTAATATAGGCACACAACCATTACGAGGTCCTGACATACCTACACATATTGAAATACATGAGATATTATACCATTCATATAGTACATTAATACACTTACCAGGGACTGGTTCACTTGTATATGAGTCAATATCTATCTGTTGATATATTACAGAGTCAACATCAGGATTTAGAAAAGGAGCCGGACAACGTTTCCATCGTTGCTGTTGCGATGACATTAAATCTTGTGATGATGTATCCATAGCTTCAGCATCTTCTGCAGCCTATTAAAAGTCATGAATAATTAATGAGTTATATATGGTTTGGTTTCATACTTGCAAAAGAGCAAGGTCTTCTTCAAAACTCAATGAAGGGTTTTCAGATGAGTCTTTACGAAGTCTCTTGGGGGAAGGGTCATCTTTGTCTTCCATGATATAATATATATACCTAAAGAATTAATACAAACATATAAACACTGGAGAGGGGATATGCTTAATAATGGTGGGGAAAAACTCACTAGTACCTACTAAAATCTTTTAATGTTTCTGCTAGTTCCCGCGTTTAGCAGAGTCTGTGACGTCATTTTAAAGGAGGTCCTATGACTCCTATCACTCCTATGGTTTTATCTTATCTTTATGAGCCCCTCCTTATAGTCATACAGTGCAGTAGTGCATATAATAGGCTCGTCAGAATGGATATGTGGAATAGTTTGCAAGGTAGTTTTAAATCATCACTGGATGCAGCAGGTATACAAATCTATTAATAATTATTACATGTCATAAAAATATATATAATGATTCAATTGTCAATAGGAATCTAGGGGTGTGTAAGAGGGTGGAAGACATAAATCCCTCCAACTTTCAAGAGGGGCGTTTTTCTGCTTATACTTTTGCTATAACCAACTATATATATGTCTTTATATAATTATGGTATAGTATTTTAAACAACTATTGCACTGCGGTTTCAATTCTCTTAACAGATCCTCGTACAACCCATTGGTTTTTAGTGGAGAGTCCATGGCCTATGCTAGTACTAGTTGCTGCATATTTATTGTTTGTTAAATATGGACCTTCACTTATGAAAGACAGACAACCTTTTGATCTCAAATATTTCATGATTGCTTACAATTTTGGACTTGTTATCTTATCACTGTATATCTCTTCTGAGGTTAGTTTATATTATCAATACTATTTTGAGAAATCACAACGATAAACTGTGCTGACTCAACAATACTTGCAAACTCTGTTGTGTAGCAATAACGCAGTCATTATAATAATTATGTAATTTGCAGATATTCTTTTCAACATGGGGTTTGAAATACAACTATATTTGTGACAAACTTGTGTACTCATCAGATCAGCATTCTGCTAGGGTAAGTCAGCATGTTTAAAAACTCTTTAAAGCATTCTTTAATCCATTCAATATAATTATTATCATTATCAACTTTGAACTAACTTATCATAACATTTGTAACTTATCACTATTATTAAAGCTGGCGTCTGCTTTATGGTGGTACTATATATCCAAAGTAATTGAATTCATGGATACTGTTATATTCATATTGAGAAAAAAGAACAGACAGGTGACTTTTCTTCACGTTTATCATCACTCTACAATGGTGTTTCTCTGGTGGATTGGTGTAAAGTGGTATGCAGGAGGATCTTGTAAGCATACAGTATATATTCATCTATCCCATCCACTACTGAATTTGTATTACTTCCTGTAGCCTTCTTCTCTGCCATGATCAATTCATTTGTTCATGTTGTAATGTATACATATTATTTTCTGAGTGGATTTGGTGATCTTTTTAAGAAATATCTCTGGTGGAAGAAATACCTCACTTTGTTTCAACTAGTGAGTCATGTATCTTGTTTATTAACATCAGACATGGGGTAATAGTAATAGATAGTAATAGCAAAGATACATGTTTGAAGGTAATAGTATTAGAATAGGTAATTAAAAAACTGAGGTAAATAGTAATAGTAATAGACAGTCCAGTAACAGTATCAGTCAATGTTGAGGTAATAGTAATAGTACACCTTAAGTAATATGTTCACTGACTGTTTCTTCTTTTGAGAAATTCATGAACATTAAATAGAATGGTCAATTAGTTTAAAACATGACAAAATTTAAAATAATCCTCAATGCTACAGCAATCCATAACAGTAACACTGACGTAGGAGGTAATAGCAAAAGTGATTTTTAAGGTAGTGTTAATAGTAATAATTATATTACATCGACTTAGGATGTAGATGTTTAAGGTTATAGTAATAGTAATAATTATATTACATCGACTTAGGATGTAGATGTTTAAGGTTATAGTAATAGTAATAATTATATTACATTGACTTAGGTGGTAATATTAATAGTAATATACTGATTTTAGTAATAGTAATATTACATGGTAATATATTACGTAATTAACTCGATGTCATTTGACGTATCATCAGTCACAAATTATTTAATTAAGTGATTTGTGCAATGCGACGGTGTAAACTATTTTTATGGTTATTTATATGCAAGTGTAACTCTTGTCATCTGTTCGTCTGTAATTCCACAGGGACAATTCTTCATATTAATAACACACACTGGATATGGTTTATACATTAACTGTGACTTTGACAAGCGTCCAATGATTGCCCTGTTCTTCTACCTCATCTCACACATTCTTCTATTCTCAAATTTCTATCGTCATGCTTACTCAAAATCCAAGAAAAGAAACGAAAACATAGAGAAATGGGCGGAGTCTAATGGTCTAGTAGAACATAAAAAAGAACAATAGAAGCTGTAACTGTTTTAGAACATTTAATTATCGTTATAATTCTAGTCCTTACATAAGTTGTTCCCTTTTTTCAATTACAAATGAGAGATAATTAATCATTGATCATAAACTAAATCATCATAACAAACAAAACACTACAATTTACATCACCGAAAAAGGAAACTTATCTATTTAAGATAATATGATGTTCTATTTTAAGTGCATAACCCCTCATACACTGTTCTATTGTACTTTCTTGTTATCCACTACTGTTCCATTTGATTGAACTGGTTTTGATGTTATCTCCTTAGGCTTGGAGTAAGTATGACGATAGAAGTTTGAAAACAGAAGAACATGTGAAATTAGATACAGGAACATAGCAAATACAGGACGCTTGTCAAACTTACAATCGTTTGCTAACCCATATATTAAATACATCATTAAGGAAATGAATTGTGTCTGTAACAAATAGACAATAGAATATAACTGTGTGTCCTAAATAATAATATTATGATTAGTGAGCTATTAACAGATGACTCACTAGCTGTAACATAGTGAGGTATTTCTTCCACCAGAGGTATTTCTTAAAACGATCACCAAATCCACTCAGAAAATAATATGAATACATTATAAAGTGAACAAATGAGTTGATCATACATGGAAGAAATGCTACAAGGAGGAAATGGACAAATGCATTGTGAATAGTGATAACAGTGGAGTAGGAACAGGGGGGGGCAAGGGGGGCCTAGGCCCCCCAAAGTTGAATGAGGGGGGGGTGGGGCAGGCCCCCCCCCCAATATCCATAATCCTATCTTGCAATGAATGTTAAAATGTACATATTATATGTACATATCCTAGTTTGAAAATGCTGTTTACTGAAGTCGACAAGCTCTTGAAGATTTATTTACCATTCCAGTGACAACATCTACAGCCGAACGCAACTTCTCAGCCTTGCAACGAATAAAAACCTACCTGAGGAATTGAATGACCCAGGCCCGCTTAAACCACTGTATGCTCCTTCATGTTTCAAGAAATAAAACAGATGAGCTAAATAATGTTGAAATTGCAAAAAAATTTATAGGAAAAAATGAAAGACGTAGAAACTACTTAGGTCATATTTGAGTAATACTTTATCCATAATCCTTATGATTAATTCACATGTTCATGAATTGGACAGTACTGCTATAATGTGGTTATAATTATGAAGTACATGCACATTATAGTTTAGTCTCCCTATTACACCATGTATTGCTCAAAACCCATCTAAAAGCACCTATTAATTTTCTAATCTTTTTTTCAGGAGGACCCCCGGAACCCATTTTTGGTGTTTCCTCAATCATTACTGATCACTGTGACCCTCTATTATGCAGGCCCCCCCCCCCCCCCCCCCCCCCCCCAATCATTTTCATCTTCCTATTCCACTGGATAATACATATGTACTTATATTAATGCTCTTACATGATCCTTCAGCATACCATTTCACCCCAATCCACCATAACGCCACCATCGAAGAATGATGATAAACATGAAGAAATGAAACTTGTCTATTCCTTTTTCTCAATATGAATATAACAGTATCCATGAATTCAATTAGTTTGGATATATAGTACCACCATAAAGCAGATGCCAGCTTAAAAATAACACATCAATAAATATTTAAAATCTTATACATAAAGTTTTACATACCCTTATGGAATACTTATCACGAGAATAGAATATTAAATCGCATAGAAAATTGTAATCGAGAGACCACGCACAGATGAAAAGCTGCAAATAAAAAACCATTACTTGACATGAATTTAATAAAAGTTTATTGACACAACAAACAATTTTATGTATATATATATACATATTATTAGTTGAAGGAATAAATTACGACTCACCTCTATACTCATATATGCAGATAACAGGACAAGTCCTAAATTATACGCATGCATGAAATATTTCAGATCAAATGGGTTTCTGTTTTTCATCATAACAGTTCCATATTTCACAAACAATAAATAAGCAGATACTGCAGCAATCATAGGCCATGGACGACCTACTAAAAACCAATCATTTGTACGAGGATCTGTGAAAAGAACATAATTTTTATCTTGATATTTTTAATTGGAAAGACAATATGAATCTAAAATACCTGACGCATTCTCTATAGATTGATATCGTAATTGCACATAGTTCCAGGCATCCATTGTCTCTAATTTGGCTGTGTAAAACTATTGTTTTACATGACTTCTATAGAATCTATACGCAGCGCCGCGAACCATGCATTGTTTCAGCTATAAAAATTAAGTACATTAATTAAAAATGGGTAAGCACATTCATGCAAGATATTTTTCTTCCAACATTATGTACTTATCTTCACTTGACTCAAGTTGAGTGGCTATAATACATGTACAGTGCACTTCACCATTATCTCATTAATCATTCTGTTTCTTGTTTGAGCTATAATACATAATTGTTTTTATACATGGTACCAATTACATTACAGGTTCTGCAGTCTCTGATCTGAATATACTGTATATTATAGTTATCCTCAATACATAATTATATAATTAATAATAATAATGAGTTTCATGTATACATCTGAATTGCAGATACATGGTTTTTCTAATGTACTTTCTTGTCTCCTAGCACTGCACCATTTGATTGGACATGTTTTGATGTTTCTTCTTTTATATTTTTAGGTTTGTTATAAGCATGACGGTAGAAGTTGGAAAATAGAAGAACATGTGAGATAAGGTAGAAAAACACCACTAAAACTGGACGCTTGTCAAACTTACAGTCCATAATCAAACCATATAATATGTGGGTCATCAGCAAAATAAATTGTACCTGCAAAGAAATGAATGGAGAATAATGAAACTATTTTGTAGTCACTCTATATTGTGATCATTTATTATCCATCATGCATAGTGGAGGAACAAAACTGATGACTCACTAGTTGCAGTATTGTGAGATATTTTTTCCACCAGAGATACTTCTTAAAAAGATCACCAAATCCACTCAGAAAATAATACGTATACATCACAACATGAACAGATGAATTGATCATGCAAGGGAAGAATGCTATACAAAAGAATTATCATATCATATGGAAAACAATGGATACAAACTGCTCACATGATCCTCCTGGATACCATGTTGTCCCAACCCACCAAAGCATAACCATTGTAGAGTGATGATAAACATGAAGAAATGAGACCTGTGTATTCTTTTTTCTCAATATGAAAATAGCGGTATCTATGAACTCAATTACTTTTGAAATATAGTACCACCATATAACTGAGGCCAGCTATAGCATTGTATACTAAAAAACTATAAATGCATGATTGATGTACATACCCTCATGGAAAGTGTGTCCCGTGTATTAGATATCAAATCACACATAAAGTTGTAATTCATTGACCATGCACAAATGAAAAGCTGCAAAAAAAAACAACAATAATAATTATTATATGCTGAGTTTCTTGAGGCTGGCTTTCTTTGATTTTATTTAAGCACCTAATCATATCATTGTAATACTAATATTTGAAAACACAGCATTTATACAGGCGGCAATTTATAACAACATCTTTTAATGTACTTACCTCTTTTGTCATGTACACTGATAACAGGACAAGTCCTAAATTATACGCATGCATGAAATATTTCAGATCAAATGGTTTTCTATCTTTCATCATAACAGTTCCATATTTTACAAACAATAAATAACCAGCTACTGCTACTATCATAGGCCATGGACGACCTGCTAAAAACCAATCCTTTGTACGAGGATCTGTGAAAAGAAAATATTTGGATGATACTATATTGGAAAAAAAATACCTGATGCATCATTAGCTAATTGATATTGAGTTTGCAAATATTTCCATGAATCCATTTCTTCTCCAAGTCTTTTTTGAGTAGCGCGAGGAGTCTCGCTGCGGCGCGAATTAACATTATTATTAGCAGAGCTAGTATAGTCAAGACGCTATTACTATTACATTAATTTTATTGTTTTTCTCTATTATCTTAACTGTCCGGTCATGGCCTGACAAACGGGCTTGAAGGAAAAGACACAAGCCATTTTAATATTTTTAAGGCGCAGCGCCGCAAATTAAATTATTATTTTTCATGCTATACAGAATGGATCTCTGGAACTCTTTGCAAACTCAATGGCAATCATGGATGGATTCTGCAGGTAATATAAATAATGAACAGAACAATAGTATATAAACCATATATACTTGATAATTACAATTCTTTTCATAATAATTATTATTATAGATGCTCGTATAAGTCATTGGTTCTTAGTGGAGAATCCATGGCCAGTCTTTGCAATAGTGGCAACATATCTATTGTTTGTTAAATATGGAACTTTAGCGATGAAAAATAGAGAACCTTTTGATCTGAAATACCTTATGTTGGTGTACAACTTCGCACTAGTTGTTTTATCAGTATATATCTCTTCTGAGGTCAGTGACTCGTACAAAATGTTGCTATAATAATGATGTTTATATTTTATTAATTACAGCTCTACTTGTCAGCCAGGTCTCTGAATTACAACTTTATGTGTGATGTCATATCTTACACAACAGATGAACCTAACATGAGAGTTAGTATTAATATAAATATTATACTCATTGGTAACAATTTCTCGTAGTTGGCATCTGCTTTATGGTGGTACTATATATCCAAAGTAATTGATCTCATGGATACTGTTATATTCATATTGAGAAAAAGAAACAGACAGGTGACATTCCTTCATGTTTATCATCACTCTTCGATGGTGTTAATTTGGTGGGCAATGACAAAGTGGTTTGCAGGAGGATCTTGTAAGTCATTATTACTTCATCAGTCCACTTGGATTATATATTCCTTGTAGCATTCTTTCCTAGCATGATTAACTCATGTGTTCATACTGTAATGTATACATATTATTTTCTGAGTGGATTTGGTGATCTTTTTAAGAAATACCTCTGGTGGAAGAAATACCTCACTATGTTACAGCTAGTGAGTTGTTAATATGTCACTTTAGTGTATTTGCAATGTTGTAATTATTAATCACTTGATAAATGAATATATCTTTACAGGCTCAGTTTATGATGTTAATGATTCATATTGTACGTGGATTAGTCTATGACTGCAAATATGATAAACGTCCCGCAACTTTTCAATTGGTCTATCTCTGTACTCTTGTGATTCTATTTTTAAATTTCTATCGTCAAACTTATTCAAAACCCAAAAGAGTAAACCAAGTACCTTTGAAGTCAAACCTCATGAATGGTGATGTAACTTCACAAATGAATCATTCCAATGGTAACGCAATTGGACACAAAAAACTACATTAAGAAAATTGAACAAGATGTTTTCTTATTAGTGACATTAGTCTGTGTAAAGTTGAATAGAAAGTGATTTGTTATTACAATTAATTACTAAATCTTCATATCTTGATGTAATAACTCAATACTAAATGTCATCATATTATAATTCATAGCCACACCCACTAATAGAAATAGAGACATTAGACATAACAGTTTAAAGTTAATTAAGGGGAGTACTGCAATTTACCTACCTCTAAAAGTAAAATTAATTGATCATTGTCTAATACCATCCAAGTGAGGGTTTTAATTTTAGTGCCCTTCATTTTCCCAGCAGGTATATAGAATGGATCTTTGGAACTCTTTGCAAACTCAATGGCAATCATGGATGGATTCTGCAGGTATAAACAATATTAATGCAATTAATACAGGATGATCAAGATTACAACTGTCTATATAAATCATACTTACAATTCTTTTCATAATAATTATTATTATAGATACTCGTACAAGTCATTGGTTCTTAGTGGAGAATCCATGGCCAGTCTTTGCAATAGTGGCAACATATCTATTGTTTGTTAAATATGGAACTTTAGCGATGAAAAATAGAGAACCTTTTGATCTGAAATACCTTATGTTGGTGTACAACTTCGCACTAGTTGTTTTATCAGTATATATCTCTTCTGAGGTCAGTGACTCGTACAAAATGTTGCTATAATAATGATGTTTATATTTTATTAATTACAGCTCTACTTGTCAGCCAGGTCTCTGAATTACAACTTTATGTGTGATGTCATATCTTACACAACAGATAAACCTAACATGAGAGTTAGTATTAATATAAATATTATACTTCATTGGTAACAATTTCTCGTAGTTGGCATCTGCTTTATGGTGGTACTATATATCCAAAGTAATTGATCTCATGGATACTGTTATATTCATATTGAGAAAAAGGAATAGACAGGTGACATTTCTTCATGTTTATCATCACTCTTCGATGGTGTTAATTTGGTGGGTATTGATAAAGTGGTTTACAGGAGGATCATGTACGTCATTGATCTGCCATTACTTTCATCTATTCATCCACTATTGAATTTGTATTACTTCTTGTAGCCTTCTTTTCTGCCATGATCAATTCATGTGTTCATACTGTAATGTATACATATTATTTTCTGAGTGGATTTGGTGATCTTTTTAAGAAATACCTCTGGTGGAAGAAATACCTCACTATGTTACAGCTAGTGAGTTGTTAATATGTCACTTTAGTGTATTTGCAATGATGTAACTATTGATCACCTGATAAATAGATATATCTTTATAGGCTCAGTTTATGATGTTAATGATTCATAGTTTGTATGTCTTTGTCAGTGACTGCAAATATGATAAACGTCCAGCAGCTTTCCTAATGGTCTATCTCAGCACTCTTATCATTCTATTTTTAAATTTCTATCGTCAAACGTATTCAAAACCCAAAAGAGTAAACCAAGTACCTTTGAAGTCAAACCTCATGAATGGTGATGTAACTTCACAAATGAATCATTCCAATGGTAACGCAATTGGACACAAGAAACTACATTAAGAAACTTGAACAGGATGTTTTCTTATCAATGACTTTAATTTGTGAATAGAAAGTGAATTGTTATTACAATTAATTACTAAATTTTCATATCTTGATGTAAAATAACTCAATACTAAATTTCATCATATAATTCATAGCCACACCCACTAATAGATGAATTAGGAGACATTAGACATTACAGTTTGTTAATTAAAAGGAGAACTGCAATTTACCTACCTCTAAAAGTAAATTAATTGATCGTTGTCTAATACCATCCAAGTGAGGGTTTTTTTTTATTTTAATGCCCTTCATTTTCCCAGCAGGTATACAGAATGGATCTTTGGAACTCTTTGCAAACTCAATGGCAATCATGGATGGATTCTGCAGGTAATATAAATAATGAACAGAACAATTGTATATAAACCATATATATACTTGATAATTACAATTCTTTTCATAATTATTATTATTATAGATACTCGTACAAGTCATTGGTTCTTAGTGGAGAATCCATGGCCAGTCTTTGCAATAGTGGCAACATATCTATTGTTTGTTAAATATGGAACTTTAGCGATGAAAAATAGAGAACCTTTTGATCTGAAATACCTTATGTTGGTATACAACTTCGCACTAGTTGTTTTATCAGTATATATCTCTTCTGAGGTCAGTGACTCGTACAAAATGTTGCTATAATAATGATGTTTATATTTTATTAATTACAGCTCTACTTGTCAGCCAGGTCTCTGAATTACAACTTTATGTGTGATGTCATATCTTACACAACAGATAAACCTAACATGAGAGTTAGTATTAATATAAATATTATACTTCATTGGTAACAATTTCTCGTAGTTGGCATCTGCTTTATGGTGGTACTATATATCCAAAGTAATTGATCTCATGGATACTGTTATATTCATATTGAGAAAAAGGAATAGACAGGTGACATTTCTTCATGTTTATCATCACACTTCGATGCTGTTAATTTGGTGGGCAATGACAAAGTGGTTTGCAGGAGGATCTTGTAAGTCATTGATCCACTATTAATTCATCAGTCCACTTGGATTATTTCTTGTAGCATTCTTTCCTAGCATGATTAACTCATGTGTTCATACTGTAATGTATACATATTATTTTCTGAGTGGATTTGGTGATCTTTTTAAGAAATACCTCTGGTGGAAGAAATACCTCACTATGTTACAGCTAGTGAGTTGTTAATATGTCACTTTAGTGTATTTGCAATGATGTAATTATTGATCACCTGATAAATAGATATATCTTTATAGGCTCAGTTTATGATGTTAAAGATTCATAGTTTGTATGTCTTTGTCAGTGACTGCAAATATGATAAACGTCCAGCAGCGTCTCTATTGGTCTATCTCAGTACTCTTACCATTCTATTTTTAAATTTCTATCGTCAAACTTATTCAAAACCCAAAGTGCAAACCAAGTAACTTTGGACTCATGAATGGCGATGTAACTTCACAAATGAATCATTCCAATGGTAACACAATTGGACACAAGAAACTACATTAAGAAACTTGAACAAGATGTTTTCTAATTAGTGACATTAGTTTGTGTAAAGTTGAATAGAAAGTGAATTGTTATTAAAATTAATTAAGTTTCATATCTTGATGTAATAACTCTCGTAATGTCAATACTACATTAATTAACTGAGAAGGAGGGGAACATTGATTGAGTGCATCAAGTGAGTATTGAAGATATTGCAGTCCACTTTCATGAGCTGTGTAATTAATAAAGCAAATTATATTTATAGCTATAATAATTATGTATATATTACCTGAAGAACTGAAGTTGTTAGTTTTCATGAATAAATTCTTTTCTTCCATCAAATTAGCTTCAGCCAATATTAGAAATAACATGGCCTTTTCTTTTGATTGTCCTGTTGATAATATTTATATAGTTTATAAAAGAAATACTTATAGAGCAGAGTAACACACCATGAACCAACGCATGAGGAAGGAGTTCACTAACAGTAGCTCTACACTCTTCAATCAGTCCAAGATTTAGCTATTATCATAATTACAAATTAACTAATAAATTATATCAGATATAGTACCTGAGCACTTGCTATTTTCAGTTTAGTGTTATTTGCTAAGTCCCATAATTGATGTATTTTACAATGTGCTAAACACTGTAGAGATGTATCTAATGATTTACTATATTGTGACTCTTTCATTAATATATCAGTCTGTAGCAACAGAAGTCTGAGAGGGAGAGAGAGAGTGAGAGAGAGAGAGAGAGAGAGAGAGAGAGAGAGAGAGAGAGAGAGAGAGAGAGAGAGAGAGAGAGAGAGAGAGAGAGAGAGAGAGAGAGAGAGAGAGTGAGAGAGAGAGAGAGAGATAGAGAGAGTAGAAATGTATTTATTCATCATCCATTAATGTACTTTGCTATCATCACATTTTCATTATATTTCAGTAAAGGCTTGTTTTTGTCGCTTCTGTAATGAAATGTTAATTTAATATTAATCAATCATTAACTCATGAATTATTCATACCTCATTACTGTAAGTTGCGAATCACATTTTTTCATTGCATCACAAAACAAATCACAATGAAAATATTTTCTGGCAGTCCTGAACACATTTTAATAATGATTATTAATATGAATATATAATTAGCTATAATATTATTCACCAATATTGTGCTAAGTTAATATCAAATACTGAAATTTCATTTAGATGGTTCTGAGAGCTATGAATATCATTAATTTGAAGTGCTCTTTGCATTCTCAATTCTGACAGACTTTGTTGAAGATACTAAATTTAGTACATACAGTTATACATACATATTTATATTATCGATAGATAGATAAATACATACTTAGATAGATATATACCTTTGTGTCATATTTTGTTTTATCGAAGTGATGCAATGCATTTTCCAATAATAATATACCATCATTTAAACGTCCCTATAATAAACCACATAATTAAAAGCCACACCCACTAATAATAAATACTAAACCTCTTCTGCTAGTGTGATTGCAAGAAAACTAATTGCTTTTGCTTGGTCCATTTTATAATGATGGGTGTGGCCTTGATCATGTGATGTCATGTGACACAACAGTTGTAAAGGGAGAACTGCATTGTACCTGGAAAGTAAAAGTAATGTTTATTAATTGTTGAAAGTAGGTGTGGTCATACCTCAATCCATATAACCTCAAAACTGATGCATTAAATAATAGAGCAGAGCTTTGTACTGCACTTTTATGGTTTTGTTCATCATACGAATCAAATACGTCAAATATACTTGACTGGACAGCATCAAGAACTCTAACATATTAATTAATTAATGATTGTTAATATACCTAGGGGTATCACTCAACTGTCTTGGATGTGAGTTTAGCTGTAGTTCAGTTTTTGAAAGTTGTAATTTTGCAGTAGATACTAAAAGCTATAATGCAATTAATAGTCTCATATAATTAATTATTAATAAATATTCACATTATCTTTCTGTTCCTGAGCATTTTTAATTAGTTGCATAATCATTGGTCTACTGGTCGTAGGATTAACAGGACTTAGTCTCTGAAGTAATCCCTAAATGAGAATATCAGCGATAAAATAATTATATATCACAAATATTTCCTACATACTAGTGAGTGCTCCAGTACTAGAGTATTCTCACTAAGTTGGGCCAATCGGATTGCTTCTTTCAGCGCTATCCTGCATTCGTCACTACCACAATAAAACAAGTAACAAAAAGTCAGGTGACATGTCATATGACATACATGTGATCAAACTGTGCTAGCAGCATAGCTAAGTGTAGTGATTTAAGTTCCACACTTATATTTGGAGTATTGGAATGAGGATGAAGTAGTATGAGTTTATGTAATGCAGATGTATAATCTTTATTTTGTTTAGCCTCTATTAATAATTCTCTATTTGATTTCTAGATAGATAGACAGATAGATAGACAGATAGATAGATAGATAGATAGATAGACAGATAGATAGATAGATAGATAGATAGATAGATAGACAGATAGATAGATAGATAGATAGAGACAGATAAATAGCTAAAAAACCTTTCTAATCTTTAAAGATTCGTTCCACATATTACGGTCATTGAAGTATGTTGACCATTGTCTTTGTGTATATAACATTTGTGAAAATGTTAGTCGTTGATATTCATGTAAACATCGCTTAAGAAATCCTCCTACAAGCGAATATCACATTTTACATGGAGTTTATTGATTTAATTAAATACCAAATACTCCATTCGAGTCATCAACGAGTGGGGCATCCCCACCTTCTTCTTGTGACGTTATTTTCTTGAGATGAGAGAATAACTCCATATATTGTAAAAGATTGCTTCCAACACTGGCTAAACTGTGCATATAACATACAATCATAATAATATTACTAGCAAGTTTATATTAGCGAGCATACCTATTAATGTAAGCTTCATAATTCTCATCAGACATGATTGTTCTCATTTTATCCATTATTGATTGCAGTGTTATATCCTGTATTAGACACAAAACATTAATCAAGGTAGATGTATGTATATAATATATATATGTATTGTGTGTGTACCTCATGTTTACAAAGTATTCCTTGTAGAATCTGTAATAAATACAAAATGGTTCTTGTATCCATCAAAGCAGCTTCTCCCTGGAGGCTCCATTGTTTAATTAAAATGAGAATTGGGAATATTTTAGGTTGCAGGAGACGATCTTTGCCTCCATAAGGTATATCAAAATTCATTTCTGGGTGGAAGGTGACCACGTGGGTACTTCCTGTTGAATTATCGTATAACTTTGTTTACTTTTGAGTCTCTTCCGGTGCATCAAAAAAAAGGGGAGAATGGATTCCAGCCCTATGACTGTGGTACAGGATTCCGAGTGAGTCTTTGAAATTTGTAAACTTGTAAAGTTAGTTGATATTGATAATGGCATAATTAATACTGAAGCTAAGCTAAACAGATTGAATTTTCAGCTAGTATATATATAATTTATATATATATATTATATATGTGTGTGTATCATTACTTGCTCAGTGTATATATATATATATATAAGAAAGGTTTAATGTCATAATAAGACCATCAGATACGAGAAATAAATAATATCATATAACATTGTATGTGTATGTAATGAGTACCATCTTGTAATTTCAGTCCAGCTACGACAGTTACGATACATACAGAACCTGATCTTGATACCCTACAGACCTCAGTACCAACACGTAGTGGTAATAATATTAGTGTACAAACTAATATACAATCTACTCCAACACAACCAACAGAATGGCATCTTGATGCTCTTCAGACTTCGGTAACTACAAGTACCGATGCTAATATTAGTGTACAAACTAATATACAATCAACTATAACACAACCAACAGATTGGCTCATAGCAGCTGCTAATTCTTTGCAGGTACATTCGATATTATATTCTATTTATCATTTGAATCATCTATTTATTCTATCTGTATTTGTATATCGGCTTTAGACTGATACGGGTCAGTTGACAACAGGAGATGGTACAGAACAGGCTATGGGAGTACAAGCTGGTGACTGGCTGGGTGATGTACGTGGAGCAAGATTCTATGGAAATGGAAAATATATCACAGGTATATATATAGTTACATACATACATATAATCATACATACATACATACATACATACATACATACATTATATAGGGTATGTTGATACTGCTGCAGAGCTTAGTAAAGTATTGGATGATTATCAGACTATCACGGGTACTTCATTCCCGACTATCCAACAGTTGAGTCTAGCTACAAAAGCCTCTGAAGATGAGTACCTTCAACAAAGGTTTTTAACTCCAAGCGCTCGTCCACGTTTATTTTGGCAAATGCATGCAGGAGAGCCTGTAATACCATTTGATGGAGTCCCATTCATCTCTGTTGGACAGGGTACGGAGGTACCTTGTGTGTTAGCTGGAAGGAGGAAAACAACTACTCAATTACTTGTTGCTACTGGCGATGTCTTACCAACTAAGATAAGAACTCACGGATGTGCAGCAAAACTATCTATTCGTCGTATTCTTCGATATCCATCAAGTCGTCTTCCAGATGTTGGAGCTCAGGGTATCACAGCAATGAGGCGATTACGAAAACAAGTACTCGAAGTTTTGACTGCAAAAATATGTGCTGGACTTGTGAAACCTTGTGAGCGTTACTATTTCTCACTTCCTACACCATTAGCACATGATACTCATATCGTACCAGAGATAGAGGATCCACCAAGTCTAATTGAGCCTATCCATGATGAGATATTAAAACAGATTAGTCAAGGTATCACAAGCATATCACATATACATGACCATATAAGGAAGTTTGTTGAGTCAACTTATGGGAATAATCCATCCATTAACACACAAGATCCTACCTTTAATCCGTCGCGCTATGAGCTAGCTCGATACATATATTGGTTATATAAATCTGGAAGGGCTGTCGATCAGGATTGTCCATTCAAGGAGCGATACAATGTTCTCAATGAAGAAGATAAGCTCGTTAATAATACTGATTTTTCTGGTATATTGGGTGTATCTGATACTGGAGATATTGGTAATATAGGACTAGCCACACCTCAAGTTGGAGCAGAAGAAACTACAGCTACCGTGACATCATTGAGTTCAAAAGGTGTAACATCCAACAGTATTCATACTTCCAATAGAATATCAGGATCATCTCCTATGTTAATGGCCACACCAAAAAGCTCTATATTTAATACCAATGACATTGAACAGGTAGATGTATTTAGTCATGTGACCTGTATTATCTGTTGTCATATAGTCATGTGACCTGTCATTCATTCACCCATTGTATTATATATAGTCACATGACCTGTCATTCATTCACCCATTGTGTTATCTGTTGTCATACATAGTCATGTGACCTGTCACTCATTCACTCATTATGTTATCTATGCCCTGTCATTCATTGTATTATCTATTGTCATATAGTCATGTGACCTGTCATCCATTGTATTATCTATTGTCATGCATAGTCATGTGATCTATCACTCATTATATTATCTTATAATAGTCAGGTAACAGTTCATCCATTCAACAAGGACAGGAAGAGGTTCGTAACATGTTAACAATATTGGAGAACCAGACATTCGCTTGTAATAATTTACATGCTCTTCAAGTGCTGAGACGTCAGCTCACATCTTTATGTACAGAGTTCTCTATGCATCTTGCCAGTACTCCAAAAAGAGTTCAAGATGGAGTGTTACCTATACAGCTTCCTGGTACTTTGAAAAGAGTTGAAGAAGGAGTCATACCTGATGATAGTGTGAAGAGACCACGTCTACAATAAACACACATACATATTTCTGGTAGCATTTTAGATTTTTTTCATTTCAAAACACACACACACATAAACACATTTAGATAGGTATATTGTTACAACATGTTTCAAATAAGGAGATTAATCCTTAATTAAGTTAATTAATTACTTCATTAGACGTCATACTTCCTGTTGGACTACCACAATAGTTATCAAGTAATTTCCTTCGTTCATCATTACTTCCATATTGTCTTCTTTTATTAAGCTTTTTACGACATTGTGAATATAGTGTAGTTTTAGGAAATGGTTCTCGTTTTCGTACTAACAATACTTGAATTATGATACCAGTTACCATCACAAGAAACCATAAAATAACCAATATTATATCTAATGATAGATAGATAGGGTAAATATAATCACAAAATGATCATGTGCTAGTCATGTGATAAATATAAAACATTCTATATAGTAATTGATATATAATACAATCACATAATTACCACATGCTAGTCATATGACCTTATCATTAATTTAATAAACTACCACAATGTAATCATGTGCCAATCATGTGACCCTTACCATTAATTTGAAACGGATAGTTAGCATCAGTTTTCATATATCCACTGACGGTAGCATTTTTAATAACTCTCATTAATATTTGTGTTAATGATGTTAATACAAATGTACCGATACCGAATATTACAAGATAACTACCAACAAATGAACTGGTGAAGATATTCATAGCACGAGGGAATAAAACAGCTGGTATTAATAATACTACTGTAACACAAACGATCAGGAGTCCATATACGTAACTAATCTTGAAGAATGACAAACTATCTGTAATGAACATAATATAATTTGTATGTATGTATGTATGTATGTATGTATGTACATGTAAGTACGTATGTATGTATATATGTATGTATGTATGTATGTACATGTAAGTACATATGTATATATGTATGTATGTATGTATGTATGCATAAACATACCAACAGGAATGAATGATATTATATACAGCATAGTGGCAGTAACAAGTAATCCTGATGATGATGTAAATAGTAATACAAATGGAAGATACCAACCAGTAAAAAACCAGAACAGAAATAACATGAGACCAAACCATAATCCAATTATCACAGCTACTGTTATTCGTACTACATAAAGTCACATGATCATCACATGACTATTATATATATATTATACTTACCTGTATGTGTTGAGGCTATAAAATTAGATGTTATGAGGTAAAATACTATCACAAATATTACAACACTAAATATATATACTTCTATATGCCATAGACGATGCGCAGTCAGACACAGGAACAAACCAATCAGTGATATTAATGGACTAATAACAATATCGACTACTGGTAGTACACCTTTACAAGTCCCATCAGATTCAAATTCACAAGCATATGTTACTGCAGGTACATATGCAGTCGCTCGTCCATCATTAGAGGCTAATACATTATATACAACACCATCTCCAGCATATGAATCTACTACAAGTTTCTTATAACCTCCTGCATCCATTTTAACACGAGCTAGATCCTACAAAAATAGATTGACATATTGACGAACTGACACATAGATGAATGAAAGGAGAGATAGATAGATAGATGAGTAATGATTGGACATACCTGTTGTTTTTTTATGCTCTTTTCTGTAAGAACATCTTCAATAGCATCAAACAAGTCATCAGTATTATAATCTCTGATATTGAGTAATCTATGATATACCACATACTCAATTAGTTTATACGAGGGAGGTGAATCATGACTCTCTCTGTGAGTACATGATAGAGGGAACTCACCCTACATGATGGCCGAAAAAACAAGATGTATATATATATATGTGTCCATGTACATGTACATACATACATACAGAATCACTCTTACCTTCAAAGGATCATAACCCAGGTTTCCATCTTCAAACCTGACAGTGGTAGTATATGTAGTGAAGTTAAGTCTTATATTAGGATCAGTTTCTATTGATGAGGTTAGTGTACATCCTCCAGGTATAGGAGCTGATAAGAGGACGAGGATACCTACTTCATTATTTATCCATCTATCTACCCATTCCATTCACCCATCTGTCTGTCCCTGTATCCATCCATCCATCCATCCATTTATCCATCTATCCATCCATTTATCCATCCATCCATCTATCCATTTATCCATCCATCCATCCCATCCATCCATTTATCCATCTATCCATCCATTTATCCATCCATCCATCTATCCATTTATCCATCCATCCATCCCATCCAACCATTTATCCGTTCATTTAACTTACCATTAGTATCAACAGTAACAACAGCTACTAATATAGCTATTTCAGTGTTATTACAATATTCACACGATACAGTAACATAGTACACTGTACTAATATTTCTAGTAGTGAACTCCTGCCATAATCCTATATTAGTTCCAACAGTATAGTTTCCATACTCAAGATCATGTGACTCGGACAATGTGATCATGTGATATTGAGAGTGGACTTGAAATATCATTCCGGACCATTCTGTAATTTCATTAACATCCACTATGAATTCATATTGAATATCTGTTGACACATGCAATCTTTTTATATCACCAACTTTCAGGAGGAACGTAGTGTTACCTGTTGACGTAAGTGTTCTAATTATAGGAATAACCAAAAGAAATAATTTCTAGTCATTACCTTCATTACCTTTATCACTTAGAGACACTGAGGATATCACAAGACCTAAAAAACTGAAAATGAAGAGAGCACTGATCATATTGACAGCTTGTCAAGACATTTGGGTGGAGCCATAAATGGGCGTGGCTTCATATGATGTGGGCGGAGCATTAACTTGAATTCTTGTCAAGATGTCTCTCTTAGGAAGGCTCAAGACAGCTATCAAAGGTAATCCAGTACTGAAGGAATATGAATTAGGAAGACACGTGGGAAGTGCTGGACCTGGACTCCTCTGGAAGGTGTATGACGGGATTAAAAAAACAAACAGAAAGGTATATAATATATTGACATTATGTGGGTGTGGTCCTGTAACTGATATGTCATGTTATTATCATGTGATCTTATATTGCTTAATTACAGGAGGTATCTCTATTTATATTTTATAAACAAGTTCCCGAAATGGAAAAAATTCCTAAAAAGGAAAGAGAGGCTTTATTTGAAATGCTGAAACGAGGTCCTACACATCTTGCTAGAATCCGTCATCCTAAAGTGTTAACTATAGATCATCCAGTTGAAGAGACTAGGTCAGATATAATATACCTTTAATTATAAATGAATTACTTACCATATATACTCTAATTATTCTAATTATGTGTATTTAACGTACAACTCCTAACTATTTACATAATGTTTGTAACAGTTATATTTTACTGTTTGGTACAATCGATAATATATTTGTTGATACTGAAATTGTTAGTTTGTTATTTTTAAGTCACATGACATCACTGAGCTGAAGCAGTTTGGTCATGTGCTGTTGAGAGCAGACATGGAGTAATAGATAATAGTAATAGTAAAGATTGCTTATTTCCAGGTGATAGTAATAGTATTAGGTAGTAATAGAGACTCCATTAATTGTATTAGTAATAGTAGTATACAATCTCAATGTTGTGGTAATAGTAATAGTAATAGTAATTGAGCTGAAGTACTATATATGTTCATTTATAGTAGGGCCAGTGGAGAATATTTTGAGCTGAAAAGTTGTAAACTTATAGATTCTGTTTTTGACAAACTCATAAACATTAAATGCAAGCTAGGGTCATTTAGTTTAAAACATGAAAGAGAATCCTCAATACTATAGTAATCCATAACAGTAACACTGACTTAGGCAGTAATAGTAATCTACTGATTTTTGGGTAATAGTATTACTAATGGTAATAATTATATTACATTGACTTAGGAGGTAATAGTAATAGTAATATACTGATTTTTAAGGCAATGTTAATAGTAATATATTGTAATTGACACCATGTCTGGTTGAGAGCAATGTACAGAATGTTTATAAAACTCAATTTATGTTATATTCAATAAATTTCAATAACATGTTTATTATTGTTTTGTCTTTGTACTCTCACACACACACATATTAGTGATTGTATTGCATTCGCTACTGAGCCTGTATTTACCAGTCTAGCCAACATCCTAGGTCACTATGACAACCTACCATCACCTCTACCACTGGTTATAAAGGTAATAGTTATTTATCATCAGGATTATGTAAAACAAGTGAATAATATTTACACAAGATTTAGATCAATTGTAGATCAAGTTTACATCAGGTTGTCTGTATCAACTAAATCATAATATATAAATACATAATATGAATGAATACTCACGTATTCCTACCTCTGCACAAGATGGGATGCATAATGCATTTACTATTATTATAATATCACTACGACTAGTAATAATGAATTTGTTTTTCATAAATATAATATTAAAATCAAGAGATATTCATCATTGTGGAGGGTGGCAAATGGGACAGTGTTACTGTATATGTACTGTGCAATGAACTTCCGATCTGAATTGAAGATATCTCGTGTGGTGTTGATGTATCAGATCTTGTGTGGTGTTGATATATTAGATCTGGCCCCTCCCAAGAAATTTAGCAATGTAGTTTAGTATAAATAGTAATGTTATCACCTGAGCTGTCTACAGTATCACAACAATAGAGTGAGTCATTACATAGTTGTATTAACCGAGTGTGACTGAATTAGTACTATGACATATAAGGCGAGTATTAGCGATACTGCGAAGGATACGCCCTCGCATCAGAACATCGTTAGTAAGGAGGAAGAACAACAAAAACAGCAAAGCTACTGGGCCATTTTATACGACGAGATGTCCATTAGCTCTGAAGTTGTCGTTGATCTCGCAGAAGTTCGGGTGGACTTTACAGAGCTACCGCCGCAAAGGCTGTGTTGTACGGTATGCAATGCAGTGTATCGCAATCCTCATTCGACCAGCTGTTGCAAGACACCTTTTTGTTGCAAATGCATAGAAAAGATAAAGAATGGAGGTGAAGCTTGCCCTAACTGCGAAGAAACTGAGTTTGAGATCGCTTTTGACGAATCAACTCAGCGATCCATTAACGAATTATATGTGCGATGCCTCCATGTTTCTGAGGGCTGTTTGTGGTTTGGGAAACTGGAACATCTACACAGACATATGGACTATACTGGTGGGGAACGTACTGGAGGTTGTATGTTTGTACACATAAATTGTCCAAACAATTGCGGAGGAAAGTACACCAGAAAATCTTTGAGAGATCATTTGCTCGGACGATGTATTAAACGCTCATACGATTGTGAGTTTTGTGGAAGCTACCATGGTAAGTATGACGAAGTAGAATTGGAGCATTTCCCCTTGTGTCCTCAATACCCCGTTCGTTGCCCAAACAACTGTCCAGCAAGGATGGTTGCTCGTAGCAAGCTACAGTTTCATTTGAAAAATGAATGCGACTATCAGGATAATGTCCCCTGTGTAATGCAATTTGCTGGCTGTACGGAGAAATTGTTTCGTAAGAATATGTCAACTCACTTACAGAAAAGTCTTGCAGAGCACTTGGCTATGATAGGAAAGATTTTCCAAGACCATAAGAAAGAGATTGAGGAGAAAATAGATTCTCTTCCAACAAGAGTTGTTGAGAATGGCCACGTGAAGAAAGAACACGAGCCAAAAGAAGAAAATGATGCTGATCTTGAAGAATTGGTGAAATCTAATGATATGGAGATACATAAAGTTAGAGCTGAGGTTTTGAAAGTCAAGAGAGAGAAGGAAACCCAATACAATGCAATGCAGGTTATAATAGATGGTTTGAGACAATCGCTACAACTACAGGATCAACGCCTCGTACAAGTCGAGGAACAAAACCAGACGTTAATTAGGGAAACGAGTCGACTACGTATGTTCACTCCCAACCCTCTTCCGATAACATTCACTATAAACAAGTTTGACCAGTTACGTCAGTCAGGAAAATGGTGGTACAGCCGTCCCTTTTATACTCATTACTGTGGATATAAGTTAGGAATGTTTGTGTTCTGTAATGGAGTCCTGGATGGTAAGGGGACACACCTCTCTGTATTTCTTTATCTTGTACGTGGTGAATATGATGATGAACTGGAATGGCCTTTCCGTGCTAACGTCACAGTACAGCTACTCAATCAACGATGTGATAGAGCTCATCATCAAAAAGTAATCCGGTTTACTGACGATACACCCAGCACTGTATCGAGCAGAGTGTTGGATGCTGAAATGGCCAAGGAAGGTAATGGTCCCACACAATTTATAGCACACAGTGATCTCTCATATGACCCAGAAAACGATACAGAATACGTGAAAGATGATTGTATCAAGATAAAGGTTACCTCTGTTAGTATCAAAGGTCAACATAGTGCTCCTCGTACTCCTGGTGTAGGTACTCTTCCACGAAATTACTCTAAAGTTGATGTACCTCGTAATCCAATGTATAAATTTAGGAGTGTGGAATCGAGTACAACTGATGAACCTATGAGTCCAAAATCTATTACTACCACTCCATCACCTACCGATAAAATACCAGAAGAGAGTGGTTCTAATCCACCCACTATAGTTAATGGAGAAACAAAAGATAATCCAGAGACTATTGTTATTGATCTCTAGACATTTATCATGTGACTATCATGTGACTATCATGTGACTAATCAATAAAACATTTTATTAATCAACATTTCATTTAGTTGTAGTACTGTGTGTGATTGAAATAAATTGAATTTGTAAAACAGGAATTTCAGTAAATTTCCATAGTTAACAAGTGTTTACTAGTAAATACAAGTATCATTTTTACCAAACATGAGTAATTATCATCCCTTAATCACATGATTATTCTAAATAGGAATATCAGCTGCATACATTAGAAGCTCATTATGGTCTGTTGATGATTGCTGAAGCCTTGCAATTTCTTCATAATGATGTTAATATGGTCCATGGAAATATTACCCCTGAAAATGTCATTATTAATAGACATGGGGATTGGAAATTAGCTGGATTCAATTTCGCTACTTTTGAGCAATACCAAACAACTGCACAGGTTAAAATTTATGTATATGTACACACATAATTATATACATTTGTATGTGTATATGTGTATATATATATGTGTATAGATATGTGTGTATGTATGTATATATATCAATATGTGTATATATGTGTGCGTATGTATATGTATATATGTATGTATATGTATATGTGTGTGTGTGTATGTATATGTATATATGTATAATATTTATATGTGTGTATATGTATGTATGTATATATGTATATGTATATATGTATATGTATGTATGTATGTATATGTATATTTGTGTGTGTGTGTGTGTGTGTGTGTATGTTTATTTATGTTGTGTGAATTTTAAGATTCCTATTAATATCTTATTCATGACTTGTGAATTGATATATACTATGTAGTGTATAAAACAGTAATTGTTTATACAATCTTTATAACTAAGGAATGTCAATTATATATATATATATATATATATATATATATATATATATATCTATCTATATATAATTATATCTATCTATCTATCTCACAGACAACATTTCAATTTAAGGAATATGATAGTAGGGGTCATACTCATATTAACCCATCTCTTGATTATATCGCTCCTGAATATTTATTATCTCAAAGTTGCACTGGACAAAGTGATCTTTATTCATATGGAATGCTAGCTTATGCGGTTTATAATGGGGGGAAACCCCTTTATGAAAACCATGATAATACGTTGTCTTTTAAACACAATATAGAACGAGTGAGTCATGTGATTTACCATATATATTCTAATTACTAGGATATGATGTGTTGTTAGATGTGATATCAAAATTCATCACTGTAACTTGTTACATAATTAATTATGTTATATTACAGATTAGTAGAATAACTGAATCAGGTTTAGGAGACACACCCCTTCAATTACGTTCATTAATACGAGCTTTATTAGTCGTTGAACCCTCAGTAAGACCGGATGCTCTTCAAATAACAAAGGTATATACATACATACATACATACATACATACATACATACATACATACATACATACATACATACATATATATACATACATACATACATACGTACGTACATACGTACGTACATACGTACATACGTACATACATACACACATACATTACGTACATACGTACATACATACATACATACACACATACAGCATGAATTTTTTAATGATGTGTTGGTGACTACTCTTAAATATTTGGATTCATTATATGAGAAATCAGACATAGATAAATCTCAGTGGTTCAAATCTACACTTGGAAAATTAATAATGAAAATACCAAAGGTACATACAAACAAACAGATAGATAGATAGATAGATGGAGGTTATATATATATATATATTTGTCTCCTTTAGAGAATAGTTCATCAAAGAGTTCTTCCTCGTTTATGTGGAGAGTTTCGTAATCATAAAATGATACCATTTATTCTTCCTATTATATTAGTAATAGCTGATGATTGCACTATGCATGAATATTCATCAATCATACTACCTGTCCTCATTCCCGTGTTCAAAATTCACAATCCCATACAGGTATGAATGTCAGTCCTTTCCACTTCTTACACTATTGTCACTTATCACACTTATAGATTCCACTGATATTCCTACAAAAGATGGATTTATTATTAAAGAAGACATCACCTGATGAAATGAAGAGATATATTCTACCAATGATACTAGCTACACTGGAGTCTGATAATAATCAAGTGCAGGTATATGTATTCTTATTGTATGATTATTAATTATCTATTTTAATTATAGGAGTTGTGTGTGAGTATTATTCCAACATTTTCTGATATGGTAGACTATACCTCATTAAAACATTCCATTGTTCCTCGTATTATATCTCTATGTCTGAACACATCATCTACATCTGTGAGTTTTTCATCTATATATATATTTATCTATCTATCTATATCTATCTATCTATTTATCTATCTATCTATCTATCTATCTATTCCCACCTTTAGCTCCAAGTGAAGTCTCTTGTATCGTTAGGTGTTATGTTGGAATCTCTTGATAAACATATCGTCATGGATCAGGTTCTTCCTGCTATTATTAAGATACCATCTAAAGAACCCGGGGTACTCATGGGAATACTGGGTATGTATTGACAACTATTCATTAATTATTAATTAATTATTTTCAAAAGGTATTTTTCATAAAACTATGATGACAAAGAAATTAGGATTTGATAAACAGTTTTTAGCTATGAAAGTTCTTCCATATTTAATACCTTTATCAATGGAACCATCATTAAACATATCACAGGTAAGTGACCTTTGACCTGTGTGATATGTGTGATGTGTGATGTCATTATTTTCTATAGTTTAATCAATTCATGTTAATAATTAAAGATATGATAAAGAAAATGGAAAATGAGCAACAACAATATCTACAACAAGTCTCTAAAATGGAGGAAAATACCAAGTAATCTTATATATGTACATATGATACCCCACCACCTTGTGATATAATTAATTATATGTACATATGATACTTCCCCACCTCATTATATGTTAGGTTTCAATAAATGTGTTTTAATTGTTTGTAGTGCATAGAAAATTATTATTTAACCCAGTCAAAGCATTTTTATGATGAAATATGAGGATATCATAATTATGAAGGGTATATGCCTACATACATATACATACATATATGTACGTACGTACGTACATACATACATACATACATACATACATTCAGGTCTACTATTGAATTTGCTCGTGAAGTATCAGAAGCTAAAGCTATGGAAGACACATTAAAAGGTATTGAGAATCTAGGAGGAGGAGGAGGAACAGGAGATGTCCTCGTGGCTAAAGCAGGAAGTGTTGGACATAAACATATTCATGATACAATGGTATGTTGTTGTGATGTCATGTGATATAAATGATGTCATTTTCATATCCAGAGTGGAGGTGATATGTTCTCTGGTCTTGAAGTACTCTCAGTTACTCAAACTTCACCACAGAAAACTAAGACCACACCCACATTGTCTGGCATGAAGAAAATTAATTTTAACGAGAGTAAATCATGCACTATGATGCAGCCACCCATTATAACTAACACATCTGGATTGGGTACATGGGAGGTCCCAACACAGACTCAACCCAATTCCAGTTCTGGATTATTCTCTGGTCTGAGTATGAATGAGTCATCACATTCCTCTCCCAACTCACAAATAAGATCTGTTCATACCAGTAAACCAATGTCTAATAGTACAGGAATGGGGATATCACTACCCATACAATCTCATAACATGGGAACAGGGATGTTACAACCTACCAGCACTAATCCTCATTCTCATGACACAGGAATAGGATTACAACCTGTTAACAATAGTATGGGAACGGGGATATTGCAACCCATGCAGCCTGGATCTAATATGGGAACAGGAATGTTACAATCTAATCTTGGTAGTAATGAAATGGGAATGGGATTGAGACCTGTCAACAATAGTATGGGGATGGGGATAACACAACCATTGCGATCTACTCCTGGAATAAGTACATTACAATCTGGTACTACTGATCCTGGATTTCATGACATGGGAATGAGACTACAACCTGTAAACAGTGGTATGGGAATATTGCAGTCCACACAGACTCGTACAAATACAAATACAATGGGACTGCAACCTACCCATAGTGGTATGGGTATGGGGATATTACAACCTACAAAGACCCATTCTGAAACTAGTACATCAGGAATTGGATCACAACCTACATCAAGTATGGGAATATTACAGCCTTCACAGTCTCATTCTGGAACAACCAACATAGGTATGGGGTGGTCTAGCAACATTGGAACAACTGTTTCTCAAAATAGTGGTTGGTCATCATCTTTGCAGTCATCTCAAACTGGTTTAACTGGTTTTGGAACAGGACAAACTGGATATTATTCTAATGACATTCAAGCACCTGGAGATAATCCTTTTGCTGATTTTAATAGTTTATTATGAAATAGTTTATGAATAGTTTTTAATTAACGTTTGGTTTGATTAGCAATCCGAAACCTTTTTTTTTTCAAGTGAAATATAAGTACCAAGATTATATAGCGAACACTAAAATGTAAATAATAATCACTGTGGTATTCAACACAGAGATATTTGATAGGATTTGGTACTTACAATAATGAAGATGTGAAACTAGATATTTCACCGAAATATTCAGCAACATTGTAGTTAAAGACTGGTTGTTATGAAATAGTTTTTAATTAACTTTTTAAAATATTGAGTGAATGTCTAGTAATTCACAGTTTTTGATTACTTAATGAATTAAGAATTCATTAAATGTAGAACCTGTAGATGTGAAATACTATCGTATACATACATTCAATAATATGTAGTCACTGACCAATCAAATCACTTCTTTCTTGTAACGAGATATTAGTTATAATTCCCTTATTAATATCAAACCTGATACGAGACTAAAAACAAAGGAATAGTAAATAACAATAATTTAATAATAACTCACTTTCATATGTTTTACTGTGAATGTGGGAGTCTTTCCATATATCCAATTATCATATTTTAAGTTTTGTTGGAGAATTGTTATTCCAGGAAATGTACTTTCACAAGTTGGATCAATGTCGTATATCTTTTTATAATTTATTATCATTCACAACATAATAAATTATTTCTTACCTTTTCTTCATTAACCTCATGTACCTGATAAAATTGATTTGCTATAGATGTACACACAGCATTGTATGTCATGTGACTATCATGTGATAATGATATCAGGTTAACAGTTGGTAAAGGCAGACTAGAGGTAGCGCTAGATGGTGAAAATATTAACTATGAAAAGAAAGAATTTCATGAACATGTTATATACATATTATAAATAATTATTACATTATTATCTTGTTGTAATAGTAATTTGAGATGTGTGGTATTTACATTGAGTAGTAGAGTGAAATGATGATAAGATATATCTTTAGATAACTTTGCAGCACTACCTGATACCTAGTATATAATAGATGTATAGTAACACTGTATAACATGATATTACTTATTAGTCAACTCAAATACTGTATTTACCAGTGACAATAATCTATTTGATGTTGCACAATTAATATTTAATTACAAGGTACAAAGAAATGTCTATCAAGACCTCCTTTTATTACATCACATCAACATAATTATACAGGTAAACATCTAATTTTCTGGGTCCTTGTTGCAGGTGAATATGACAGACAGACAATGTATTACTATATAAATACAGTATATACCTTTTTTCCTCCACATAATATATCACCTCTTTCTGTTGGATACAGGTTTAGCCCCTTCCATTTAGTATTAATTGCATCACATATTAATTGTAGATTACGTAATCTATCATAATCTAGTCTATTTGAGAATATTGTACAGTTTAGATTTCCTAAATCCTAATTTAAAAAATATATGGTATGATCAGTCACAAGACAGTCACATGATACTTACATGATACACAGCTCCGCCCCCTGATCTTCGTCTAGCTAGTTTAATATTCATATCTTTAAGTTTATTAATATTAGTTTCCATCCATGGATTCTATCATGACGTCATAATAAATGAGTTATATCACATGACAGTCACATACCTGATGTCGTCCAATCACAACCTATATTAAATAAATGAATTATTTGTTAATAACTAATTTAATAATTACATACACAAGGTTCGTTTCTCCATAATAGTAATATTCGTTTATTAGCTATATCCACATGTTGAAATATCCAATCTTCCAATGCTAGATTTACAAACACATCTTGAGATAATGATCTGTAAACAATAATCTATTAATAATAAGAAATAAAATTAATAATTATAATTATATTTACCTCTTGAACAGTTCTACTCAACCATTTATTCATTACCACACTATACCCAAACTGAATGTTAAATAACTATGAATATAAATTACATTAATATTTAAATTATTAATAATCATTAATAGTTATATAAGTGAAAGTCAAAACATGAAATATTAATTTAGTTATCAACATAATTAATATATTAAGTGTTTCCAGCAGCTTTTAATATGTCCAAGCGTTTTCGTAATTCTTCAAGTTTAACTGCACCAGTCGGTTTAACATCTGATGAGTGGAGAGACACACCCTCTACTGGACCAATATCCTTTTCAGATTTTTTAATTGGTAGATCCTAAGTATATAGATAAGTACATATTAGTGCTGCATGGTATACCAGTATTTAGTTATATCACGATATTCCTTTCTATACCGCGGTACGTTATTACACAATTTTGCTTACTGAAATATGAATTTCAAGAGAACACTTAAATGCTCACGGTTCATACAAACAACATTTTTGATCAAAAACACTGCAGAATCATAACAAGGACATCATTATGTAACTCTAGAAACAGTTTTGGAGAAATGTTTTTTTCCAGTCAAAATACAAGTACCAAGGCTATAGTTCATGGTTTGATTAGAATTTCAAGAGAACACGAAAATGCTCACAGTTCCTACAAACAACATTTTTTAATTGATGCCTACAAAATGTTTGTGGGTGTGGCTAATTATGGAACACATGGTTAGTTGGTATTTAGCTATATCTTTACCAGATGCAGGATATAACTCACTATAATATGAGATTTGGATGTGTCATCTTTTGTAGATATTTCTTCATTAGTGGTACTTGATTTAGTAAGTTGATTCCACTATTACATTCACATGATATCACACAAATAAGTAATGTACTATCACATATCACACATCAAAGAACTATGGTATATCACATGACATGCATTATTGTACTAACACGCATCACACATTAATGGACTATCACATATCACACATTAATGGACTATCACATATCACACATTAATGGACTATCCCATATCACACATTAATGGACTATCATGTAACATACATTTATATCCATTAGTTCACTTGTTGCTCTCTTTATTGTCTCTAGATTTTGTCGAAGTTCAGTCAAAACAACTAATAATAATAATAATAATAATAATAATAATAATAATAATAATAATAAACTATTACCATCATCACCAAAATCATCTAGAACATCTGTAAGAATAAATAGAAACAATAGTATACAATGTGTACTAGTCTATTCTCTACTTGTATGATTCTATCTCTCGTATACCTGATCCAGATTCTTTCATTTTTCTAACACTTTTTAAACCTTCTTTTATCCACTCTTGAAAACAAGGATGAGTATTTACTAAACATGCCGTTATATCTACAACATCAGTCGGAGTGCTCTCCTTAAAATCATACAGTGCAATAATACCCTATTAAAAAGGAGAACATAGGTAAGGGACAGGGGTAGAGATGACAATGAATGGGTAAGTATACTCACTTCTTTTCTTCTTGATTTGTCTTTTATCATATCAAATATCACTTCTATTTCTCTTGCTTTATCTCGAGGTACTTCACATCTTAGTAAAGGGGTGAGTTGAAACTTTCTCTGAAAATTAATTATATAATTAGTGATGATATAATATATTACTATTACCTCTGGTTTTACTTCTTTCTTTTCTATTTTGGTCACATGACTTGTTTGTGGAGTCACATGACTACCAGTTGTTGCTTCAACCCCTACACCTCGTTGTTTCTTAGCAATAAATTTTTGAAGAAAACCTACAACTAGTGAAGAGTTTGAAACAAGAGAGAAATGTTGTAGTACCTGGATATGTAAATAGATGGACAGATAGATAGATAGATAGTCATGTACTGACAACACATATTGTACCTGAGGTCCCATCACATTTGCTATATGATACAATATTGTTCTAACTGTTCGATATGGCTTGTTATCAGATGAAGGGGCGGGGTTTAGAGTACTATATACAATGAGAAATTTGTCAATATCAAATAACAATTGATCAATATTAAGACTTGGAATAATATCAGGTAAATTCCGGATAACACGCCACAAACACTATAAAATAGAAACAGTAAATAAGGATAGATAGATAGATAAACTACTTACCTTCATCGCCATTTCTGATAGTTTAGTATTAGTACCATCTTTATTAAGAGTTTCCAACATGACTTGAAGTAGAGACCTACATAGAGCAATAAATAAATAAATAGACCAATGACTATAGTGATAAACACAGACAGACAGATACACACACACACACTCACACACACACATCACTGGCACATACCCGGTATACACACACTCACACACACACATCACTGGCACATACCCGGTATACACACACACACACACACAGTAGTGACATACCCAAATATAGCATTTCTATTGGTATTATCAACAACTTTTCCCATTATAACATTATATGCTCTGTATAACTGAGCAATATCTTCTAGACAGGTTAGTCTCTCGTCAATAAGATATCCAAATATATCTCTTTGCAACTCCACTAGAGTGTCTGGACGAACCTCCATAGCTAGTTCTTTATGTTCAAAAACCTTATCAAGAACTCTTGCTAATGTTTGACTGAGTGTCAAAACTCTTTGCTTGTCTTCAGGAGTGACAGCTTCGTTCATATTACTTGTGAAATTCATACGAGTTTGCATTAAAACTGTTCTTAATAATTGATCAACATGTTTCTTTAGTTCTGTGTGTTGTTCAGGACTACAAATTAATGATTCTATTTGCGATAACGATTGATCACATGTTTCGGATTTAGTACTGGATATTTGAGATATGATGTATAAAATAGCAAATGAGGTAGTTGAACGACGACGAGGAGGTGACATTTGTATTCGTTTGGGAGGATTACGAATTAATCTAATATAAACACCAATAATAAACTTATTATAATATTTTAGTAACTTACTCTAATGAAGGTACTATGGGTATACTATCATCACCTTCAAAACATGACATATCAACATTAACACGTTTGGGTTTTGTATAATTCAGTTTTGGAGGTTTGTATCGTTCTAAATCAATTTTAAAAGGACCAGTAAATGTGGGAAGTTGAGAACGAGGCTGAGAGGAAACAGCACTAGATGTGGGCACAGGAGGTGAAGATTCTTGAGTCCTCAACGCAGGAAGAGGAGGTGAAGATTCTTGAGTCCTCTCCTCTTCAATTCTAATATTAAATAATGTGATGTAATATGATGTATTATGACTGTGATGTAATATGATGTAATGTAATGTAATTACATGTACTAACATGTTATCATCCACTGGTGTAACTACTTCTATCGATGGTTCAGGAGTGTGTGTCACTACTACAGGTGTAGTCTCCTTTGTAGTCTCCTGTTGTTTCTTCCCTGATCTGCGAATACGTTCTTCGAGTAAACTAAGATCCTTTTCTGAGAGCTAAAGAGGTAATTAATTTTAAAATAGTTATTAATTAATTAGTTACCTGACTAGTGAATTTATACACTCCATCTCCTGTATTACCATACACTACAACCATAGCATTGAGGGCAGCTGAACGAACAGCATTATCACGATCTGTAATCTGTGCTGCTATCAATGGAACAGTTTTCTGTGGAGTAGGTTGACATACTGACATTCCATTATTCCGTATTAGTTCACCTAACGTCTCTAAACATTCTAGATAGATTGATTGATTGATAGATAGATGTACATACAGATGAATGGACATAGATAGATGAATATAAATAAATATGTCCTTACCCATTCTTTGTCGAGCATTTTTTGATTTTAGTCCATCAATAACAAAACCAAATATTTTACCAGGAGGATAAAAACTACACAGTTCTCTAAATAATGCCCGTACTTCCTTCCTCACAGGATCTTTAGGGTCACCAACCTGAAGAGGTCAAAGGTCATATGATATACATATATATAATATAAACTATTACCTTAATGACCAAATATGGTAAGAAAGCTCCAGCCTCGTAATCATTCATTCGATACTCAACAGATGTAAGTGTTTGAAATAGAACATGTAATAATTCCAAACACTTTATATTCACTGTAGTATTGGTATCAAAGAATTTAAGAGTGACCCATCTTAATAATAGATCACAACATCCAACAGTTGGTTCTAGATATTGTGGATCTGAAATACACCGTGTTAATGTGCTAATTGCCGATAGTTGCTGTTTGAAATCTTCATGAAATAGTTTCTTGTGTAGTGAGAAACTAACACAATTTAATAACTGATCTTTCAACTGATCAATATGTTCCGGACGTGGCATTTGAAAATTCCATTTCAATATCTGAATAGGTGGAGTTAATGAGTGCATGAATATATGATATGAGTGGAGTTATCAATGAGTGGGTGTGGACATAGGAGTGGAGTTATTAATGAGTGGGTGTGGACATAGGAGTGGAGTTATTAATGAGTGGGTGTGGACATAGGAGTGGAGTTATTAATGAGTGGGTGTGGACATAGGAGTGGAGTTATTAATGAGTGGGTGTGGACATAGGAGTGGAGTTATTAATGAGTGGGTGTGGACATAGGAGTGGAGTTATTAATGAGTGGGTGTGGACATAGGAGTGGAGTTATTAATGAGTGGGTGTGGACATTATAATACCTTTAACTTTTCTTCATCTTTAATTCGCTGTTCTTTTCCATTTGTTATTAATATAAGATATGGTCCCTCATTATCATCATCTCCTTTCTTAGTTACACCTTCAGTTTTACGACCTTTGACTGGTCCTTTTGTTACAGTCTTCTTAGAAGTAACTACTTTTCCTGAAGGAGCCCCACTTTCATGAGGTTCTTTGGAGCTCTTTGTTTTACTGGATGTTTTAGGTATACTAACAGCCTCCACAGATGGTCTGTGTTTATCCAGTAAAGCTTTAATCAGTTGTCTTGATGCAGGCTATAACACAATACTATTAATATATTGATAGTTAGACAATTAAAAAGCTCACTTTAAGTTTTCCAGAAACTTTTAACATGAAATCATATCCAACATGAACCATTAGAAGTGGTATCAAGGCTTGAGCTTTCTTCCTAACTTCAGCACTTCGATCTTCTATACATATAAATAATGGATTAACAAGTGTCTGTGTCTCGCTAGGTAACTTAGAACATGAGGGGAGTTTCTCCTCTAACCATCCCAGTAACTATAAAATATATAATTAATTATTATATTATATTATTATTAACATACATCTGTTCTGAGATTTGGATTCTCATTATTAAGAGCGCCAGATATCAGATCTTGTTCTAGTAACATACGCAATGGAACTTCTGATACCCAACAATTTAAACATGTGATAGCAGCAGAACGAACTTGAGACTAATAATAATAATAATAATAATAATAATAATAATAATAATGAATATATAATTACCTTTCCATCAGCTAGTGTTGATAATATACCAGGTACAAATACTTTATTGAATTTACTACATGAAGATCCCATTGCTGTAGCTAAACTACCAATGATATTCAGTGATGTCACTACCTACATGTGTATAATAATTATGAATAATTCATGAGGTAATACTCCAACTTACAAGGTTTTTATTAGAGTCAGCAAGTCGTCCTTTAAGAGCAGATGGTAAATCTCCAAGAGATGGTTGTATGAATTTAGCTTGTGATATTATGTCCTGTATTTTCTGTAATGATTCTCCTCTTATTTTCCAGTTCTTGTCGCCTAATTCTTTTATTAAATCAGATTTTAGTTGAGGACTAATATCAACTTTAGGCATCAGATCAGCTAATGACATGGGAGCTGCTTCATCATCATCTCCACCTTCTTCATCTTCTACACTATTACCACTTCGTACATTAGGACCTCGAGTAGGAGCAGGAGGTGTTTCACCACTACTCTAAATGTGACAATCACATGACATGTACTAAAAAACACTACAAATATGACCATCACATGACATACATGTATTTACTAAACAAAGTAGTGTGACAATCACATGACATACTACTAACCTTTTCAAAAGCAGCATCTATTTGCTGCAATAAAGCAGGTTTCTCATCCTCAAAGAACATTCTCAATTGAGCTCCAAGATACATGTGTAGTGTAGCAAGGAGGTTGATAGCTGCGGTACGAACAGCTGGATTAGTAGCACTAAACCCTTTCTTTATGAAATCAACGTGAGGCTTTACATTGAGACTAAATAATAAGAATTACTTATCATTTATTACATGTTATATATATCTTACACAAAACCAAATTCTTTAGTCCCTCTACACAACCATTCTAAAGATTCAGAATGTACTTTAGGACTCTTCTGTTCAAATGCATGTTTCAATACCTATATGTATTATATATATATAATCAGCTCTATTTCAGAGACTCATTCCCAAACCTGCAGACTGGTATAATTGAGAGTCATTCTCTCGGCTATGATGAGTAATGTATCTGCAGATTGACCTTTGACCTTTATATCAGCAAACTTGTCCACTAGTCCAGGTAATGCACAGGATAATGACTTCTTACCAAATATAGCAGATTTTTCAGCTAAAACTGAAATAATTGCAAACTTAGCATTCATAACCTATGAAGAGATGAGAGAGAAACTATAATAAATGAGATAGCGAAAGGACCCACCTGAAAGTTACTATCTTTCCATCCTGGCTTTCTGTTTAATACTTTAATAAAGAGAAGAGATTGCATTTGATCAGGTGGTAATCCTTCCACAAATTCTTTGAACTGTACATGTGCTGCTAGTCTGTCTTTCCAGGCAGTAACAAGTAATTGATCAAGTAGACCTGGAGGAAGAACCTCGCCAGCTTTCTCCTCTACCTCTTCAGTCTGGTAGTAAACAATAAATATAATGTATTATTAATAACTAGTTAATAACTTACTGTTATATTTGGTTCTGCAACATCAGGAGGTCCCTCAAGATTACCCACTGCTCCACCTTTACCTTTACTTCCAGTACTCTTTGAAGATACTTTTTTCTGCGGCGGTTTCTTTGGTTTAGGTTCATCATCTTTAGTTAGAGTAGTATCTTCAACTACTTTCTTTGGAGGCTGAAATATTAACACGATACTATTTATTATATAAACACACAATATTTACTGACTTTCTTTTGACTAGCTAACGGTTTCTTTTTCATGGGTTTAGAAACTTCAGATTGTACTGAGGAGTCGTTTCCTGTAGGAGCCTCACTAACGAGCTGTTTTGTTGGTCCTGATTTCACAGGAGGAGGGACAGACACAACTGTTACTTTCATTTCCACCTTCTCTTTGAATTCATTAATCTATGGATAATATATAACAAGTGTGTACATATGAAGTCACATCCAATGTCTTGTGCATATGTGTACATGTATACATACATACCTTGGCTGTCTTTGCCTTATCTATGTTTTCAAGATAAGCAATCATTGGCCTCTCCCCTAATGCTTTTAACAATGTACCAAGTACCTCACAAGTGGCATCCCTCACTTGAGGAGTAGTGTCATCAAGACGCTTATGAATATAACATATTAATGACAAGAGGAGTTATCTTTATGAAACACATTACTTGTATAATGATTGGACACATTGTCTTCAGATAAGGTTTGGGTAACATGGCAGGAGAACATTGGCAGTAACAGCGAGATAAAAATTGAAGTGTTTCAGCTTTTACTGAAGGATTCTTGCTATTAAGAGCTTCCACACACTCATCTTGAATGTTAGATAAACTTGTCTAATTTGATAGATAAATAGATAGATAGGTAGAAATAGAGGTAATATACATACTTACAGTCAGATAGATAGCATCGGATGCTTCTCGTAATGCTGTTACAACATTCAACTTTTTTTCCTTAAACTTCTCAAATATTCCCGACAAACACACTGATGCATAAGGGCTGAACTTCTTTCTTAGGCCCTTGGCTAGCCCTGTGATTACATTACCAGCTAATGCCACCACTAAAACATTACTATCTTTAACAATTATCTGTAAAGGAACACATAGATTGATAAATAGATAGGCAAACAGATGGATAGATAAATAGATATATTAATGGACCTTTTTAAGTACTTTTACAAGTTCTCCGTAATCTCCGCCTTCCAGTTTTGGAGATTGAGAAAGAGGAAGTATTGACTCCAAAGCTTCCTTCCTCTCTTTCCACTTGGTATCCTCCTAGATAGATAGATAGATATTACATAGATAGATAGATGGAAGGGCAGATACAAACAACTTACTATTTTTTCATAAAAGTCTTTTGGCATTTTAGAAATCATATCTACTGGTTCAAACAGTTCATAAGGATCTATAGGTTCTTGTACCATGGTGACAACAGCACCTATTAATATTAATAATGAATTATTAATACATGTAATAATGTACATACATGTACCTTCACTTGATTCAGTATTAGTCACTGAAACCTCATTTGGTGTGGCCTCCTGTTGGGATCTTAATAACCTGGTGGGTACGGGAGGATCACCAGGGAGTTTAGAAAACTCATCTTCAAGTTCTTTCATCTGAAAAAAACAATCATTGAACACATAAATAAACTAGACTGATGATTAATATCACAATATAATTATGAAAATCAATTTAATTAACAGAATGTTCAAATGTTCCTAAGTGCTAACAAAAGTAATTATATAAATTCATTAGTACTATTCTCACTTGTACTGGTTTAATTTTCCCATCAAGAGATGTCTTTAATGCCGCTCCAATCCATCTATACATTTCTATTGCTAGTAACTTGGCCTAATATATAATAATTATATATTATTAATATAAATTAAATCACACTCACTTCAGCTCGTACTGTCTTATCACTATGCTCAAACATTCCAGGTATAGTCTTTAATAGCTGTTTGATATTAAAGACTCTAGCACCAAATTCTCTATTAAATATATAAATAGATACATAGTACAGATAGATAGATGCATGTTTATAATATATCTCACTGTATTCCTAGTCTTAATACACTGATACAAGCTGCTACAATTTTAGGTTGTTTGTTACTGAGGCCTTTCATTATCTCCTCCTAGATATAATTATACAAACATAAATACTATATATAACATGTCTACTAACCACTACAGTAAATATACAAACATAAATACTATATACAACATGTCTACTAACCACTCAGTAAATATATAAACATAAATACTATATATATAACATGTCTACTAACCACTACAGTATCTTGTTTCTCAATTTCAATATACATAAGACAAACATTTATTCCACAATCTTTAGTTTTGGCTCTTGCATTGAGACACTTTGTAACAATGCCAGCAATAACCTCTGAACATATCCTATCATGATGAAGAATATAATGAAGAGTATAAACACATACCGTCATACACTTATATTTATTAGCCTCTGTTACCATAGCAACCCTTTTATTTTGAAGAGGATAAGTACACATGAATATATACACAAATCCTTACTTTCCAGCCACACCAGCACACTCAGTAAACGCTAATGTAGCTTCAAGGGCTTTCTCTTGAGCCATAGCGTTGGCTTCCACAGGAAATTTTCGAACTATACTGAGGAACTTTCCATATTCTGGACTGTTTTCATCATCAATACGTCTGAACTGTTTAGTAGCTTCTTCATAGCCCATCAATCTAGCTTTCCAAACCTGAAACAATGAGGTGAAGAGAAAGAAGTATATATATATATATATATATATATATATATAATATGTATATTCCATGTACAGGACAAACCTTGTGGGCTAATTTATCCTCCAATGATAACTTTGAGAAATCTTCGGGTTCAGCCATCTGTCCAAAAGGAGAAGAAGCTGAGGAACTACTAACCTTACCTTTGAGCCAGCCCTCAAGACTGAAGACTTTCTTTTTGAACTGCCGCCTGTGCTACAGCCAATCAAATTAAAGAACCGTATCATGTGACAAGTAACAAAAAATGGCGGGTAATGAAGAAGAAGAAGAACTAGATAATACTGTGCTACAGGAGCCTCAACCAGGTCCTGGAGAAGAAATAAGATGGAGGGAGAAGGCTTTTCTCGCAATGCAATTGTTTTCAGTAGCAATTCTATATTTCTATGTCCTAATTGTCATTTTCTTTGTACTGGTTGTTCCTGCCTCTATTACTCCTTTAATCCATCATTCAGTTAATGATAGTAGAGAAGAATCCTCTACTGATAATGGTATGTTAGTGAATTATTATTATCTGATGGTGACACGTATAATATTTGTTTTCAGAAGTGTTACACATTGCCAAGTCTCTCCTTCAAGATGGAGTTATTTTATTACTTTTTGTGCTACAACATAGCTTTATGCCACTTATTAATGTTGAGGATTGGTTGAGACAATTCAACATGGCAGCATACAGTAGAGCTTTCTATGTAATAACCACATGTATAACTCTACAGGTATGAATGAATTAATTAATCAATGAATAAAGATGAGTGTTAATTAGTTTATAATTACAGGTTATGTACTATTTTTGGTGTCCTCTCGAGTTTTACTATATATGGAATTTCGAAGATGGTTCAACTCTTTCTTATGTTGTCATAGTTACTGTACATGTCATTTGTTGGTTCTCAATTGGATGTTCATTGTTCACTGTTGATCACTTGGAATTAATAGGAGCAAAGCAGGTATGATGTGTACATATATATATATAATGTGTTAGCTATTATGATGCATGGTAACAGATTATGGTTACTATGGTAACACTAGTGTATAGACATAGTATACAGACATGTACGTTGTTGTTTTTCTATCTCATCGTGGCTGCTTTAATATTTTCTTAAGCCAGGGTGGCTGCTTTAATATTTTCTAAGCCTTTTGTGGCTATGTTTTATGAATTTTCTAAGCTATTGTGGCTGCTTGTTTGTTTGTTAATCATTTTTACGCTTTTTGCTAGCATGCTAGGCACATGTATTATTACATATAATGTACATCTGTTGTACATTAACATAGTTCTAGTTTTATAGTTATTATCTATTAGTAAGTAGGATAAGAACCAGGCTGTTGGAATGCGAACCAGTCCTTTTTTATAATACATTATTCTTCTATAGTTGTATTATCAGTATCTTGGTACAACTGATCCATTGTCTTTCAAAGCTTGGGAGAATCATGAATTATTACGTCATATGAGACATCCAGTATTCTTATCTCCCCTGTTGATATTGTGGGCTATACCTAGAATGACTTATGATCGTATTCTAGTTGGTGTGATGTTACCTGTATACCTTATATGGGGTAGCAGGTTGGACAGTGAAGATGTTCTTTATGTCAACAATATGTACCAAAGAAAGAAACGTTTTCTATTGTACGATAAAAATGATTGAGAAACCATACAAGAGAATTAAAACCATCAATATTAGGATACAATTAGCAATTGTTTCTAATAATTACTAGTAGTAGTAAAAACTTGTGAATCAAATACTTCAAACACATTAGAATTTTCTTTCAATTTTTTGATATAAATTTATAATTATTTTAAGTTTTAAAAATACACTCAGATTATGTTTTTAAAAACTGTCATGCTATGACCAGCGCCAGCACCAACCAGAACAGCAGACATTGTATGTAAAGAGAATGAGCGTGTAACTATCTTGGGAATGAGGACATTGGATTCATCTCCTGTTCCACACATACCATGTTCATTCCAACCCCATGAAACTATATCATTATTACCTGTTAATTAATTTTAATTAATATAATATAACATATTTAATTTGCTCACTTGTGATAGCTATATTGTGTTCAGAGCCACAAGCGACCTAAGATAGGTATAATTAATTAATAATGTACTACAATATCTTGTCAAGTACTTGCTGTACTCCATGTAGAGATAGTATTTCTGTTGGAATGGAGATATATTTCTTGTCTTGTAATACACCAATTCCCAATTGCCCATAATCACATCTTCCCCAAGTGAATACTCTTCTATCCACTAATATAATGTAATAAAGTGAATTTCACTACAGCGCTTGACTTTGTGTTGTATGCTTGACTGATTCAAGTAAATCTTGTCAAATATACTTACTTGTTACAACCACAATATGACTCCACCCACTGTGTACTTCACAGGCAGGAGGTAGTGGCTTAACTTTATATGGAATAAATACAGAACTAATCACACCTCCTTCACTATAGCGTACATTATTAATAGTAAGTATTTTATCATCCACATTGTGGGGCTGTACACAGCATTGACCATACATATTACATCCACAACAATACACAGAATTATCGGCTGCGGATAAAGAAGTACATAATATGTGTATATTAGACAAAACTAGAACTCATACTGCACTTACATGTACATACTAGTGTATTATAAGCTGTTGCAGACAATTTAACGCATTGATATCCAACCATTGTGTTCACTGAAACATTTAAAAAAGAATATTAATATAAATGTAGTTTCATAATTATACCAGGTTTAGGTGAATTCACATATATTTCATCTACTTTTCCATTCCCTAACTGGCCTCTTTTTCCATTACCCCAAGTGTACAATGTTCCTAATGCTATAAATTCGTAACGCTATTATTAATTTTACTGATATCAAGTTGTATCATACCTGTTATTGCTGCAGAGTGTCGTAGTCCAGCAGCAATATCAATAACTTCACTGTCATAAAACAACTAAATGCAGTACTATGTATATAAATATATTCTATACCAGTACTCCAACCTTTGGTGGTATTTGAAGAGGTGATGAACATTCATCTTTGATGTGAGGAATTCCCAACTGATGATGTGTGTTGCACCCCCAAGCAAAAATGCCACCTGTGTCTATATATAAACGAATGATATATGTGTAAATTTAGATTTGTACATATTCACATGTAATAGCTAAGGTGTGATTCCAGCCACATGACACCTTCGTTATATTACGCAGAGTGATGAGTTTTGTTGGAACCTTCACATTGTCTGTAGAGTGAGTTGATAAACCAAGCTGGCCGTGTTTATTCCATCCACAAGAATAAACTTCACCATCACCTAATTATACTCTATATATAAATCTACAACTATAGAACACAAATCCTTATTTACCAGTTAATATTAGTGTGTGACCGCCACCCCCAGTAACCTGTTTTATTGCTAACGTCTTATCTTGTAATGTACATGGAATGCTTGGTGTTATCATATCATCTGTGTGTCCCACCCCTAATTGTCCATAACTGTTAGCTCCCTGAGAATAAAAAAAGAGAGTAACAACTGTATTTTCTCTATCTACCAAGTCTAACCCATATGAATATAAAATATTCATCTACTGAGCAAACAGCCATTATTCATCAGTCTGCGCATGCGTAGTCCAATTTTGTAGTCGAAGCGGGAGAACACACCTACTTTTTGTTCAGTGTCACTGCACTTCTATTGCCGCTCTTCTGGCGATTTTATCACAGTCATATTGGATATCAGTGTAGATATCATCTATTTAGAAAAGGTTAGTGATAATACAATTGAAAAATATCAGTAAACTTTTTCTGTTATCAACTCGCGGGAATGCATATACGCGCGAAACTTGGTATCCATGGCATTGATGTATTAGACTCTGTTCTTCCATTTTACAACATTTAAAATTAATTTAGTACAATTATAGTTGCAAACATTTTCTTCGGTAGCTGAAGGTTTAAGATCATTGCTCTTTTTTTCTTGCATTCGTTCCAGATCTTCCTGAACAACCGCTATGATCCAGGCAGCTTCTGCTGCAAACCCAGCTCCACCCAAATCTCAAGCAGTCTCCTATTCTGATGACTCTAGTGGTTCTCTAATTGATGATAGTCTTACTGATATACGTTGGTTAGGATCTATGGAAGGAAGGATGAATTTTCCTCCAATAGAGAACATGGATCACAGGCTGAGAGCATATAATCGACACCAAAAACCTCAAAACAAAGGAAGAATCTGCAAGAAGCTCAGCTATAACAAGAAAGACATAAAGACTGAAGCACAGAAGATTAGACCCCCTTTTTCTTATGCAGCTCTCATTTCATTGGCCATTAATAGTGTTCCTCGAAAAATGCTGACATTAAATTCCATCTACCAATGGATAGAAAATAACTTTCCTTTCTTCAGAATGCCTGAAGCCAGAGCATGGAAGGTAAGAACTTTTCAATGACTGATCTTACATCTCATCATTTATCAATTTTGCTTTCTAGAACTCAATTCGTCACAACTTGTCCATTAAGAAAAACCTGTTTCAAAAGGTGTACATTGATCCTCCTCGTAGAGGTAATGGAGCTTATTGGACACTTCTTAGTGAAGGCATTGATGAAGTGGAGAGATGTATGAAATTGTTTACTACTTTACGGCCTCCGATAATCGATAAATCTTCTATTTATTATCATCAGAATTCTTTTCCTCAGCAAGTGGTGCGAAGCCGAGGACAATTTATGCCTGCTTCAGTAGATGGTGATGTTCAAACAGCTCTTTGCATTGAGGTACAAACTGAAACTGATCCGAATTATGAAGAATACGAGACTCAAAATACCAGTCATGATGATATCTGGTGTGGTAATCCTCCACAGTTAGTTAGTAATAGATCAGTACCATTAAAACATCCTTTGGAGTACTGCCAAGAGTTCCCCAGAGCTTACCCACCATCCATCCAACCTTTCAATCCTATGTCGTCCTCATCCACTGTCACCATAGATGCTCATAATGATCACAGTAACAGTAGCTTTCCTGATCTATCATTCCTGACTCCGCTGAAAGCAGATATGCTGCAAGGATCTGATAGTATATCTATTTCTCCACTACTAAATTACATAACAACTCCAAAAGACAAAAGACTCTTCCAACAGAATGTAATATCTCTGTCTCCTCTCAATACTCCCATAAAACCTTTGGAACAGGAGGCAGGTAATAGTGACAGTGGAGTGTTCTCACCCTCAAACCTTCACTTCTACACACCAACTAAAGACATAACAAATCTTTTACAGTTGAACACTCCACGTAATGACTTGTTTCATCAGTTTGAGAGTACACCCAGTACAGAACATTCTACTAAGCCTTTACTATACCATCTAGACACCAGAGCACAGCTGTAACTTAATTTTTATTGTACACACACTATATTGTATTATAATCGTTCATGTTTTTTAACTTTGCATGTTTTGCAGAGGTGAAATTTATTGTGGATCATAATTATTTCCACACATTGTATTATATATGTACCATATTTTATCCCAAAGACTATTTTTATATGCAACAATTATTATTATTATTATTATTATTATAAATTATGTAAAAAAGGACACAAACTAGTATAAAAGTGGTGATCTGACACACATTATTGTAATAGGTAAACTGATAATGTGACATTACACACATTGCTTTTTTGTCATGTGATTCATGTATACAAATATTGTGAAAACAGTTTTTCATAGATGTGTGAACACTTGTGGATGATTTGTTACAAGCATAGCAACTTGCTTATCAAAATCTTGTCCTAATTGTTTGATAGTTACTTTAGTACTATGAAAGAATACGTCAGGAGTTTTAGCCTCTAGCTCTCTCAATGACTCGTGAATACAATGAGAACACTGTGCTAATAGCTTATGCTGAATGATAATATTTCGAAAAGGTGTTTTAGGAACACGTTCTGGGATTTTCAGCCTACGTCTCTTTTTGCCCTCTGGATTTGATCCTTCGTAATCCTCTCGCACCATTTGTTGTACAGCTTGTGCATGTTTTTGCCAATTTTCGTTAATTGTTTTTAAATATTCCTCGAGTTCATCCTCAAGTATCCCAACACAATGAACCAAAGGGGCAGTTATATTGGTACTGACCAGTTTATATCCTATCTCTAAATTCATAGCTTCAAATGTGATCTGTCTCATGAAGATATGAACTCTCTCTATGCTCATTTTATTAATTGCCTGTTGAATTAATTCTATGGTTTCAATTGGCATTAGATCAGCAAGGCGTTTACGTGACACCCTAAACATGAACATATTCTCACTATAAAACTGGTATATTGCCATGGTAACGTGTTTGAGTAGTTTTATTTGTGTATGAGTATGTGGTTCTAAAAGACGAAGCTTCTGACTGTCCGCAGCTAGTTGAGAAAACTGGTCAGACAGGTTTGACTGGGCACATGCTAGGTCATTAATAGGGCTCTTTGATTGTATTGATTTGGGTGAGCCATCGACCACATCCATTGAGTCAACCATTTTTTGATATTGAGGTAACCAGTTTTCAATACGTAGTTTTGCACGATGGAGAATTGTCTCTAGATTCACAAGACTGTCCATAAAATCCTCTTGTGCATCACATAACTGTTCAACTGGTTCCTCTAATTCCTCAACAAGAATTTGTTCTAGTAACGGAGAACATATCTTACATAAAGGAAGTGTAGTAAAAGATCGGGGTTGTTTTACTGGAGTGCCAGTCTTACCATTAATGGCCCAGTGTGCAACAGGGTCATCAGAGGTGATAAAAAGCAGCAAGTCTTCACTGATGCAAGACTTACAGTAGACCTGACCACAAACACGACAATTGATTTTATTAGCAAAGCGTTTAAATGAAGTATGACACTTCTGACATTGATGAGCGTTACTTGATTCAACCCAGTGATTCGATTTGTGCCAAACTGGTACTTTCAGATCAGGCATAATACTTCGAACCCACCCTGAATGGGTCTCATACCCAACTAGTAATCTCTCTATTTCATTCAAAATCCTCTCTTTTTTCGTTCGTCCAAAAGTATCAAGTAATGGAAGAGGTTTGGCACTATTCTGCTTCTCTTCCCTAATCTCAGAGTAGAATTGCTGTGTTCGGTGGTATGTAAACACATCCGTCCAGTCTGCATCCTGCCCTACTTCCTGCACACAACTTATGTAGCAAGTATGACATACGTGACATAGAGAACCAAAGAAAGGATCAGGCTGGGCATCCGAGGATAAGCGTCTCCTAAATCTAGTACAATTTCTGCAGTAAACCTCACCACACATACAACAATTTCTTTTACGCTCTAGTCTTGTAAACTTTTTCTTACAACTAGAATCAAAACATCGGTCAGCTCTGGCTATGCTCTTCCAGTGACTGCGTTTCAATGTCTGACTGGCTATTGGAGAGAGACTTTCTGAAGGATTTTGTAGTCCTTCTGGAGAGTGTCCCAATTCCACTGGTTCCAGAAGATACGAGTTTGTTGATCTCTCATGATTATTGAACATAGCCCTCAGAAGGTCACCTTCATTCATTCCAGCCATTAGTGAGGTAGGTCTTATAAAAGCTCTACTAACGCTTTGTGTCGGTGGAATACCAGAAAAGGAACTTGAACAGCTCATCGGAATATATGAAAAAGAATACCTTGTTTGGGAACAGTAATTGCTGTAATCACATTTTAATTAACTAATCCACACCTCTTTTAATAACCAGTAGGCCACCTCCTGAAAGATGAACACCAGTTCCTCTTCATCAATGACAATACCACAACCTCACAATGTACTGAGTGATAGTATGCCAGTAGCTACACAATCTACTTCAGAAAGTGGTATATATTATCAAACTGTGTCTGAGGCAGCAATCCTACAAGCCTTACAGAGTACAATAACAGATGAAGCAACAACGACACCCACTACCTCAAGTACCTCAGAAACTCTAACATCAACAAATGTGAATAGTAATGACAAACAGACAAGTGGTACTACTTCCTCTTCAGCATTAATGAATGTGCTAGGAAATTTATCAGCAACACAAATGTTAATGGTAAATTTAATAATTAATAGCATTATAATATAATTAGAAGTATAAATTATATATATAGATGTTGCCAGGCACTGCAGGTGCCCTTAGTACACTGAGTCGATTTCCCTTTGGAGGTAGTGAAATACTTGAGGAAGAACCTCTTTATGTCAATGCTAAACAGTATCATAGAATATTGAAGAGAAGACAGGCCAGAGCTAGGCTTGAAGTTGAAGGGAAGATACCCAAAAATCGTAGTGTAAGGGTTGCTAATATTAATAAAGTTAATTATATATACATTGTCTTGTTCACTAGAGATATATGCATGAATCTCGTCATTTACATGCTCTTAAAAGAAATCGAGGACGATATGGTAGATTCCAAGGAAAGGACGGTAAGCTAGCTGGTGAACAAATGGAAACATCTGTTCCTGAGAACAATGAAACTATACAGATAGCAACGTCTAATTCTCTACCACAATCCATTCACCCTCAAACCTCAAGTTCATCAACACTTCCTAATAGCACTAATCCACTGGATTTAGAGTTTCGCAAAATATTTTCTTCAACAGTAAATTGTAATGACGTTGAAGAAGCCCTAAAAGGGATGGTTAGAAGTGGACTAATAGATTTATCTCATTGTACAGTAGACACTACCAGTACAGATACAACTACTACCAGTGAACAGTGAAGTATTATTGATAGTATAACTCATGATAATATTGTCAATTATTAATCCATTTTCTTGTTTATTTCTTGTGTTTGTTCATATACATGCTTACGATAAACTTCCTTATTTGGTAATAGGTATAATGCGATCACATCAATAATGGTAGCTGTTAGTGTTAGTAATGCGGTTCCTGAAACCAGTTTGAGTAGTAAAGTACTTGCTGAAAACATACCTGTATAAGATAATATTTAATTACTACATTATTAGAAGGTACATCCTCTTGAAGGTTACTAACCTAAACTTCCATCTTGTTCAAACTCTAATCTCACAGAATATCTTTTTCGTAATAGCCTCCATTTTGTGTTTTCAACATGTGATGATGGAGTATAGTGGAGAGTTTGTTTAATATTATAATCCATATATGGAATACGACGAACACGATAAGAATATTCTATTTCACTGGAAAGATAGATAGACAATAAAATAGATAAATCAGCTATATTTTACCTAGTTCCAAACCATGTATTATACCAATTCTGATAATGAATGGATACTCGAAGTATTGCTCCTCGTTGACGAATTGTTTGGCCTTTAGCATTCACAGCATCACTTTTCTCGTCTAGTGATGACACACCTCCTGCTTGTAAAATCTCTTGTAATGTTATTTTATCTGGTTTACCAGGAATACTCAACTCTTTAATAACGTCTCCATTGTGATTTAACAGATACCCTTTCATCATACGTTTTGATGCAGCAAGTTTCTCAATACCTTTATGATCAGTGAATAATGAAGCCACAACAGCGTGATCAACTTTCATTATAACATATTCTGATCCTAGTGTAAAATAATGATCATCACTAACACTATCATACTCATCTTGTGGTGAGTTTGTTTGTAGGTGAGATTTTTGAACTCTGTCTTTTACAAAAGTTGTAATTGTAACTGCTCTCCCTTCAACTGGCCAGTTAAGTTCACGAGGATCTTCATAACGGCATGTTAAGTTGTGTTGTGCAATATCAATACAATACACAAGTTCATTAGGATCAAATGAGTTGTTTGATAATTCATCTGATACTAATACACGAATCACTCCTTGTGGTTTGGTGTCAAACTGCATTATGAAATGTACATACATACATGCATACATACATACATACGTTACGTTTATTCTCACTTGTAAGTAACCCTTGCGATAGAAGATTTCAATGACTGTATATATCAGTATTAGTAGTGCTAATATATAATATGCCACTCCCAATCTACGATCCTTCAGTATTACATACTTGTATGTCACATAGTGAAAGAAATCAGCCATCATAAGGGTCTTCTCTGTATGGGTGTGGATTCATTAGTGCGGGAAATTATAAAATGTGGAAATTACCACTGGAGTTTGATAATATTCCTCCTTCAAGATCAGGAGCTCAAAGAAGAGTTAGAAAGAAAGTGAAAACACCTCTCATTCCTAAAGTTAAAACTTCACAGCATGATACAATACCAAGGAGAATCTGGGTAGGGTCAAACTCATCACTAGACAACAAAAATTATTAATAATCATTAGGTATCGCCACAATTTGATGATGATATGCAATACAAGGCAAAGGAAGAGAAAGGGCAGAGACAAAGAGGAAAAAAATCAGTTAGATTACTGGATCAACCAACAGATGATATTACTGATAATGGAGGAACAACCTCCTCTCTTTATTATCATCCTAAATTGAAATCAAAGAAAAAACAAACTTTACAATTTACAAAAAAGACAAGACAAACAGTTGCTATGGAAACAACATGTGAAAGTGTAACTGACGAAGTAAGTGATAACACTCCAGAAATAGTAAATGATCTTGACAATTGTGTAGAAGAAATTTCAGTAAATTCAGATAAGCTATCACATGATCAGTCACATGATAGTATGGTATTTAATCCACCTGTATCGAGTACTCCTCATTCTGTTAGACAGTCAGTTTCATGTCATTTTAATAGTGAATTTAAATTGAGCTTAGATAATATAAATTTATCAAGTGATGAGTCAGAAACAGTGCTAGCAAACGAAACACCATCTCATTTATTTGAATGTGGATTAAACTGTAAATTGAAAGGTGAATGCAAACATTAATTAATTTGTGTATGTGTATGTATTTCTCTTGATGGTAATGTTGTAAAATAAAGATGTTTTTAGCAGCAGCAGTTTATTTAGCAAAAGAGGATACACACAGGAATGATTATAATAACAATCAGTGTATCTCAGTATTTAGCTTTTGCAAAACCAACTCTTTCTTTTCCCACATCAAATTCGGTATAATATTCACCAATAAAGACATCACCAAGTATCCACAAACCATTATCCAACCCTTGAAAACCAAGAAGACAATACTTCTTACCAGCGTCTGTCTCCTGTAGATAAAAATGTAATTATAGATATGGTATGTATAATCATATACCTCGATAGTATACATGTCACTAGTCAATTCATAAGTGTGTTTTCCAATTGTAAATCCCACGTTTGGTAATGACGACTTTTTATCACAATCAATAAGATACTACAAGAATAAAGCATCATATTAATTCAATACTTCTCTTTTTTCAAAATAACTAACCACACCCCCTTGTTCAGTAGCTCCAAGTGATTTACAAAGTTGATCAATATCATATGTTGGTCCCACAATAAGTGAAGTACCAGTATCGGCAATAGCTTGACATTCACTAGTACAATATTTTGTGGTACCATCAACAGTTATGCTAATATGTTGATTATAAAAACTAGAAACATTTCTAATACTAGCGCTAACCCATTCATATTAAACTGCCAAAATGTTGCAGAAGATAAGTCAACATATTCAACAGAACCAGAGTAATGTGATGGATCAGTTCCACCTAATGACAGTTCTCCTCCTACTTTGCCAGACTCATCTCTATGGCAACAAAGTGTTTAAATCACATCAAATTAATATCTTTCCTAACCTGTTGAGATAGAATCCAAATATTGGATTTTCAACTAGACCTTGTCTAATCATGTTAGTAAAAACAGTGGCTTCTGCATTAACAGCAATTGATGGAAAGGCCAGTCCAAGTATACCATCAAATTTAGCATTTATAAAAGTACTTCCTGGTTGCTTAGTAGCCTCACAAAATAACTGACTCTTCACTTTCAGTCCGGCAATCTTTCACAATGTTATAAAATGTAATTATATAAATGAACTAGAAATAGCTTACAGTAATAGTATCTCTACTGACAAATCCTGATAGTTCACCTGTACCGTATTCTATAGCAAATTTAGTACCATTTTTCTTGTATGTGCTTGATTTATCATGGTTATACTGATCATGAATCTCTAAAGAATGGATGGATGGAGAAATGGATAGAATAGATGGAGAGATAGATGTACTTACGACAAGCTTCATCATTTTTATCACATCTTGAACTGGGTACCCAGAGATCAGCAGAGCCAGTATCAAACACAACAGTGAAATTTTGAAGAGGTGTACCAACTCCAATTTCTCCATAATACTCAGCCTATTATAATAAATAATATTATTGAGACTCAATTGATTTGCTGTAATAATGCACTTGTATGTTTTCAAATTAGAGTTTACCAAAAGATTATTCCATAGTGAATCTAAATGCTGATGTAATCACATGTGGTTTAAATCATACTACTATCACATCATGAGTGTACAGGTGTGTGTCATATGATTTATTGTTGCATCATACATGAATACTACATGTATTCAAGTGTACATTATAATCAAAAGAACTGAAAGAACTTCACCTCATCATATGAAACATTATTAGTGCTTGAATAGTACATTATAAAATGTACAACTATCAACTGTTATTAGTAATGTATTGGAAAATGTTTCACGACTTACATCCAAATAATTAGTTAATGGTTCAGGAACCTCTCCATATCCATGATAAATATTCCCACCATACTTTGCCTCAAGATTGAATCTTACTTCTTCCCAGCTACGCTTGATCTCATGTCGTTGTAATGGAATTCTATAAATACAAATGAGATTACTATTAGGAACAATATATATAATACTACACAGAATTATATATGTATTACAATATATACACGTATATATATATATAATATTATAACTCTTGCAGTATTCAGTCATTCTTTAATAATACTGTTAGTATTATCTTTCCAGTACACAATTATATTACTTGATCGATGAGAAAGCCGAACAAATGAAACACAAAAACACGAATAGACCCTTCATTTCGTAGAAAGTGTAGTACTATGAATCTGAAAATCCACGTATATTGTAATACGCATGCGCACTTCATATTGCGAAATAATTAATAATGAATCTGAAAAATCATTGTACAACAACAGACAATAAATAAACAAATGTGTTACGATGATGATCCACCTTTTAAATTATTTGTTAGCCTGTAAAATAAGTATAATTATATATCAAAAGCTGCATCTAAATATACTGACCATTCCATTGCTTCTTCTAATCCATCACCTTTCAAAGCTGATGTTTTAAATATAGCCCACGTTCTGTTCTTAAGAGCTGACAATCCAAGTGCTGTTGATACTTCAGAGGGACTCATAGATCCTTCTATATCCTAAAGACATCGTAATATATCAATTATAAGGAGATGTACTAATTAATATAATTATGTACCTACCTGCTTATTGGCAAATACAACTAATATAGCATCTTTAAGTTCCTCTTCCTAAAATATGATGCATCAATTTTATTGCATATAAATTAATATCTTTACACCTCTAACATTCCAATTAATTCAGATTTTGATATCGCTATTCTTTCCCTATCAGCACTATCTACTACATATATTATAGCATCAGTATTAGCATAATAACATCTCCAGTATGGTCTATATACAATAACAACACATATGATGAAATACACACCTTAAAGCATATACACATTTAACCATCCATCAATCCATCTATCAATCCGTCCATCCATTCATCCATCCGTCATTCATCAGTTCTCAACTACCTTATACTAGTTTGACCACCGAGATCCCAAACTGAAAGGAAATAATAATATTTTATGATAATAATTATTTTGAATATTTACCTTGAAATTTGAGGTTTTTATAAGTAACGGTCTCTACATTAAATCCAATTGCTAAAAAAGTACATATTATATTATGAAAATGTTAAAGAGTGTTGTATTACTTGGTATTGTTGTGACCACTTCACCGACTTGTAATCTAATGGATAATAAGAGTATAATTTATAATCATGACATATTTTATACACACCTATATAATATTGTTGTTTTTCCAGCTCCATCTAATCCTAAGATTAGTATCCTAAGCTCTTTTGATCCCCATAAACGAGTAAAGAGACTAGAAAAGAAACTGCCTAAGGAAGTGAAATATATTTAGACATTCAATTAAAGAATAATAAACTCACCCATCTTTTTTTTGAAATTATTTATCACACATACATATGAAGCTTATAATTACAAATCTAGGTATTAACGGTAGAAGCATGCTAAGTGGATTCACGTGGTATAATTATACATCACCTTTGTGCAGTTTGCATTCTGCCTCCTGATCTCTTCCTCTATTTGGGTGCAAAATGAATCAATTTTCTATTTTTATTGTGCTATTGTTTGCATTGAGTAGTAATGCATTGTACAGGTAAGTGTATTTAGAACAATGTAGTGTATTATACACAATGCTCCTAATTAGTCTGGGGACCCAGACTAGCTCCTAATAGCAGCTCACTGGTATTATAATTGAATAATTAATAATAGCATTGGTTTTAAATATTATTGTCTTTAGTGTACCACTCTATCGTATGAAATCAGCCTATGAGTCTTATCGTGAAGCTGGTTTTGATGCAAATGCTATCAGAGATGCTCTCAGGAGGAAATACACTGTTGGATTTGGTAAAGATGAACCTATTAATGACTACTCATTGGTAAGAAGTGGTGTATCACCTCAATCTAATAGTTTACTTAGCACGGGATCCATTCTCCCTGTAGGCTCAATATTATGGTCCAATATCAATTGGAACACCTGCTCAAGATTTCCAAGTTGTTTTTGACACTGGATCATCAAATCTTTGGGTTCCTAGCAAGAAATGTTCCTTGTTGAATGTGGCTTGTGGTATGTACAATTATAATGATAATATTAGGATTGTATGAAGTAATAATTCAGATCTACATCACAAATACGACAGTAGTAAGTCTAGTACATACAAACCTAATGGAACCAAGTTTGATATTCCTTATGGGTCTGGTGAGGTATCTGGATTTCTTAGTGAAGATGATGTTACGGTATATATAGTTCTTTAAGATTCCTTGCTTTAATAGGATATTTACAGGTTGCTGGTATTACAGTAAAGAATCAAATATTTGGAGAGGCTACGAAGGAGTCCAGTGTATCTTTTGTTATTGCTAGGTTTGATGGTATTCTTGGAATGGCATATACTGCAATATCTGTTGATGATGTTACTCCGGTATTTGTTAACATGGTCAAACAGAAACTGGTATCCAAAGCGGTATTTGGAGTGTATCTTGGGTATGTAGTAGATAACTACTATTGAAACAAAAGGATGTATTTTGCTCTTAGTGACTTGAAATCTGATGTTGGAGGTGACCTCACTTTAGGTGGTTCTAACAGTAAGTACTATGATGGTGACTTTACATATGTTGATCTCACTAATGATAGCTACTGGATGATCCATGCTGATGGGTTAGTGGGATTGGTTTGAGTTGCTTGTCTTTTAATATGATTTTATGTTTGTAGTATTAAGATGACAAATCAGCTTGGTGGTAGTGTTACAGCTAGTGGATTTTGTGATGGTGGGTGTCCAGCTATTGTTGATACTGGTACTTCTCTTATTGCTGGACCAACTGAGCAAGTCAACAAACTGAACGAACAACTTGGAGCAACCCCACTTATAGCTGGAGAAGTAAGACTGCATGTTATAAGCACATATTCTATATCATTACAATATCTCAGTACTTGTTTAACTGCAGTAAAGTGTCCTCTTTGCCATCAGTTACAATAACTATCGATAAGAAAGACTACACACTAACAGGTCCTGACTATGTACTACAGGTATGAAGTTGTGTTAATGGGGCAAAGCTCCTTTGTATATATGTGTAGATATGAACCAAGGTATCCGGTTCAACTATTAGTCTTATGTGTACACAGATAGTATGTATGGCTATTGTTTGTAGATTAAAGGCCAGTGTCTTAGTGGATTCATGGGTATAGAACTTCCTCCACGACTCAGTACTGCTTGGATTCTAGGAGATGTCTTTATTCGTGTCTACTACACTGAGTTTGATATGGATAATAACAGAGTTGGTTTTGCTAAAGCTAAACAGGCCTAAGACTAATCATATGACTGTCGTGTGATTGCAATAACTAATAAAGCTGCTTCCTTGTAATATAAACTGTCCCATTCAAGTTTTTGTTTGAAATTTTTTCAATTTATTAATAACAAAATGCAAAAACAAAAAAAAAAGATCTGCTTCAAAAACAAGGATAGAGAAAGTAAAACTAACTATTATAATATAACTATTTAGGAAGTCTTGTTATATTGTGTTATTATTCTAACCTAAACCATATGCTTGACACTGAATGGCTTGCATTAACTTCTTTTTCAGTGTATGATATGATGGATATAGTGGTATAGACATGCGTTGACTGCAGGTTGATGCAACCGGTAGTGCTTCAATGTTACTACCTCCAATTACATCAATAGTGATTGAGACTGAGGCTATATAAGAGAAAACATATATATATAATATATATAATGTACAAACACACTTACATGGTTCCTGATCACTTGAAGAAGGTAGAGATGCACTTCCTGTTGCAAAATACAGTAACTGTTGTCTTTGAGTATTGTTCATATGACCTACAACACGCCAATACATCCTACCAATATAATAATAACAATAGTACTAAGGGATGTAATAATTAAACTGACTGACTTTTCAAATCTATCGCAAATATTAGGTGGTCTGCCATGTGTGTGGTTAAACTTCATTACTGATCTCACCCTTTGTAAAGATATGTTAGCTGAGTCACCTGATAACAGCAGTTGGAAATCCTACACAAAATGAATAGATTCAGTATTTTGTTGTTATATTCCACATATCATTCACCTCAGCAGTTAGACCTGATAATAGTTCAGGTGGAATTACATCAGTCAAACCATTTTTCATAGCTTGAAGTTCATCTTTCACACAACCAACCATTACAAACATTGCATACAATCTGAAGAATTGTTCAACATAATGTGCGTCTATTTTATACCATTAACTAACCTCACATATTCTTGAACTCTGTCTGGTGTCACTGCTATTTTTGAGCCACCTGGGATGAGATCTTTGAACACTGGTTCTGGATTCTGTCCAGTCAACTTCTGCCCAGCTATAGGAGCCTAAATAAAATACAAAAATTCTTAAAAAACATAAGCAAGCACTTGTGGCGCAATCGGTTAGCGCGTTCGGCTGTTAACCGAAAGGTTGGTGGTTCGAGCCCACCCAGGTGCGAGCAATTTTTTTTGGCGTATTTTTTTCATACCTCAAAGTAACAGCAATAAGTAGCTTGGAACTCTTCTTTACTTTTTTCACTTTTAGCATCCATCATCATCCTTCTCAATCCCTCATATAGATCTGCATTGAAGAATGCTAAATCATGCCAGGCCAGTTCTCTGTAGAAAAAAAGAGTACTAGTATACTTGTCAATAATATATTAGAGTTAGTTACCTTTCCAGTAAATATTTTGCAACATGTCTACAAACCATGAAAGGAATAGTGTGTTTGAACCAAAAACACAATCCTAAAAACCGTCCAATTGCTCTAAACACTAGCTTCCTCTGTGATGTGAGAGTATTGTTCTTGGCTGATGAATTTCCAGATGGTAAAACAAATGGCCGAGGTGAGTAAAGACCACTCTGTTCAGGCTCTTTACCAGGCTGATGGAAGAGAGAGCCTACCTTGTTACACGGGGGCTTACTCTGAAAAATGAGTTTCAAATTAACAAAAGAAAAGAAATAAGACTTTTATACATACATACAGACAAAGAGTGATCTTACTGTATCACTGAGCTTAATAGCATTAGCAAGTGAAGCAAAGAATCCTCTATTTACTCCTGGACCAGATCCATCCTCTCCTTCAAACTTGACTCTTATTTGACTGTAATGAAACTTTGTCATCTAAAGAAATACACAATCAGATAAATAGATATATAAACAGATAGATATATAGACAGATAGATAGGTAGACAGATATAATATTCTAACATGTCCAAGGAACTCCAAAGCATCTTCCAATAAATGATCTCGTCTGACTCTCAGTGATAAAGTATTAGAAACTGAAGCCCAGTCACTTCTTCCACTTTGTATTGAGTCAAACAGTTGAGTTACCTATAATTATGTGACATAATTACATGTGTAATCAATAATATTAGTTTGCAGGTAACCTGATGTCTAAATCGTGCCATTCTACTGGCAAATCCTGCCCTGTTATTAAGGAAATTAGCACGCTCACTTCCAGGTCCTTCAGCCAAGAATATATGTGCAAATACACTAACAGAAATATTCCAGCGTTGTAGAGCTTTATCCATTGACCAGAGAAGTGTAATTGGAGTCTGTATTTCTCTATACAATATAAATTATTAATAACAGACAAACATACTATAAACATCTCTACCTGTCTTTCAAATGAAGATATGACAGTGGAAGACAGCTGGGAAACGTATTATCTTGTCCCTCTTTTTGTCCCTCTTCACATATGCCTTCCATACTCTTCCCTTCGGTACTTTCTAATGGACGGGGACTGTTAAAAAGTTGTTCTTTACGAGCATATGGTTGCAACAGGTGCGGCTGTCTTGCAAGAGGAAAGGCCTCTTGTAAAGGATCACCAGTTGGTACAGGACTTGTTGCTGTATCAAAGAACAGGTCATTTGATTTCTGAACCTCTTCACTGATAATAATGGATTCAGAACGAGAGAAAAAACGAGTTTCTTGTGGCTTCTCTGTTTCCATGGTTTCATCGCCAGTAGATGAAGTTTTTATTCTCTTACTTGGTGATGTCACCTTGCCTGGATCTGATTGCATAATTTTACATAACTCGGTAGCAGCTTTTGGCCAATGATTCAAAGTATACAATAACCCATCCAACATGTAAACAACATGTTCATATCTGTGTAAATAAATTAATGATTGAATATAGTAAATACTAATAATTACTAACCCATATAGGTCCATCACAGGTAGACAATCATCATATTCTTGTGACTGACATCTCAACAGATAGGTGATATATTCTCCAGGAGTGGAACCAATGAAACTCTTACTAGCTGTACGTGTAATAATCCTTTGAACAACTGATGATCCATGAGAAGGAGAGGATGGCCGAGCACTACCTCTCAATGTAGCAACATATCGCTAATAAAAATAATAGAGACCAGTGTACTGTAGTAGACTAGTTTCTTGATTAGTAATACCTCAGACAACATGACACCTATTGTCTTACAGATCATTTGTTATTTTAACAATGCATTACTTGTAACACACAATCTCCATTGTACAAAGTGTAGCTACTGTCATATAAATAGGACCAGTTCTACTGTGTTAAGATTAGTTCTACTAAAATTAGTTCTACTGTGTTATAAAATAAGATAAGATCTACTGTGTTATAAATAAGATTAGTTCTACTGTGTTATATAAGTAAGGTAAGTTCTACTGTGTTATATAAGTAAGGTAAGTTCTACTGTGTTATATAAGTAAGGTAAGTTCTACTGTGTTATATAAGTAAGGTAAGTTATTGTGTTATTATGAATAGAACCAGTTTACATATTATATATTCTATATTATATAATACCTGAGTGTCATATTTCTTTCCTTGCTGTAACTGTCCCTCTGCTACATCCAGAACATCACATAACCAACTCCAGGTATGTTCCAATATGCTTACTGTAGACTGAGCTAGAGTACTATTAACCTCAGGAGGTAATTCAACATAATACTACAAAACAAAAGATATTTTGCATGTTATAACAATCTATTAATATACTAAACACTAACTGATGGTTTCTTTGATGTTACTGATGATATCATATCTACTAAGTCCTTCACAATTCTAGCAAATGTACGACTTAGAAACCCAGCTCCAAATCTGATACTAGGGATAGTACACAGTGGTGTAGTAACTTCACCATGTCCAAACTATGAAGAGAATGACTCATTTTATGTACATGACTTTAAATATCATCAACTTACAAAGCTGGATGTTGGTGATGAGGGTCGTACTACTGGTGTGTTTTCTCCAATTCTACGACCATCTAATGCCCATGCATATGGATATATATCACCCATTCCATCACCATCTCTGTCATTTCCACGACGACCAAGCCCTATTCCCATAGTATCAAACGGATCATCTTCATCTGAGCTACTGTTATCTGCGAAATCCACCATGATGTCATTGGTTGGTGAATATGTACGAGTACCATACATATTCATACGAGAATAACCCTGAGAACCTCTGCCCTCAAAACTATCATTAGTCTCTGAAATAGGAACATCTGAATCCGACAGGTCCATTCCAAATTCATCTTGATCACCTCCTTCCCCTTCTTTCACACCACCCTTGCGATGCTGAGGTATAAGTCTCAGACCAGAGACAGGTAGAATGGGAATTTCACTCTGTCCAGTCTGGGAGTCAGTCACATTCAGGGCTGATCGAACATGTAGTTGCCTAGCAAGAGATCGAGTGCCGCTATTTCGATCCGCTGCAAATCGAAATGAGGAATGCACACGTGATGTTTGATATTCATTAGTAACAGAACTAGCTCCAAATGGTTTAGCTACACCTAGTCTAACAGGAACACTACAAGTTTCAGCTGCTTTAGCTAGTCCTTCAATAGCTAACCATGAAAAATTCATAATAGTATTCCTATGAATGTAATAAAAAGATGAAATGAGATGAAATCAATTAAACTGAACTAACTTTAATACTTGAAGAACTATTCTACTTCTCATTTGATGTTGATGTGTTTGACTACGACCCTCTCTAGACAACTGAAGTTCAGCAACAGAGCTCTTTACACGACTGTGTTCCATTATCAGCGCCCTGATGAGGCTACCCAGGAACCGCACCCCCACATAAAGAGATACATTATTCTCATTCATTCCCTCCAAGTTGCCATGAATATCTACTGTCTTGATATCTTCCCCGGCTTTTAATGACTTATTCATCTCGTCTATAATATTACCAGACACACCACCAATTAAACCACTATCACAATTTATGAAAAGATTAACAACAAAACTATCCAATGTTTTGATGGAGGAAAAACGAGGAAACCGAGGTGTAGAGCTGGAGTTGAAAAACGGAAAAGGGTTGAATCCAAGAACCGAGGTTACAATACATGGCCAGTTACGAAATGTTGTGCGTAATAAATCATAACCCAATACATCATCATGAGTGTAAAGACCGCATGTACCACAAGGTTCTTCTGGAGAGTCGGGTACCTCTAAAGGAGGAGAATCAGGAGGTTTCTCAGATTTCAATGGAGCATCATTCGTACTGACATCTAAATTATCTACAGTAACTGTTTCAATCGTTGTCAAGCTACTAGTATTAGAAGATGGTATTGGATTCAGACTGGAGGTCAGACTGGTTCCTGTATTACTTTTGGCTAGACTGGTAACCGTGTTACTTTCATTTTGAGTTCCTTCATCAGAATCGGACTTCCCAAACCTCAAGGGCTGTGATATGGATGAACTGCAATCCGGTCCAAATGGTCTCCATAGCGACGTCTGTGTAGTAGTGTTATCAGTGGAGATAGGGGTTACTGATGAGGTCACAGGAGTTGGTGTAGTCAATTGCGTTCCAAAGATTCCCAAACCAGTTGTACCAAGGGGTTTATCACTTCCAGACAGAAGATTGGAAAGTGTTGTGGAGACTACAGCTGCAGTTACTGATGGGATGGATCCTATGATATCAAGAGGTTTATTGAGGAATAACTTTATGGGAGTTGCCTCTTGAGACAAAGGAGATTTTTCTGGTTTCTGAACAGGAGGGGGACTAGGAGAGTAAGGTACAGCTATTTCTTTTAATGACTGAATACATCTAGGATTATGAACTATGGACTGTATACAAGTCTCTCCATACACATCCTGTTCTGCTGATATATCACAACGCTCAAGAAAAGCACAAACCAGACGACAAGCAAATGGAAGAGTAGCAGTTGCTTTCTAATCAACAAAACAACATTCATAAGATAATTATTAAAATGGGTATTTATTAAATCAACTTACCTTTTTCCTTGCTTCTTCTCTCATTTCATCAGTAATGAAACATCTTCCACTTGAACCCCATCCACCAGTTCTCAAACCTCCTCCCCCTCTCCTGTGGGGCCCTATACGAGAGACAATACCATGACCCATGTCCAATAGATTCGGTATATGTCCATCATTATTACCCTCTATTTCGCTACATTCCTCCGGTTCTAGTCCAATATTCAGAAAGCTCACAGAGTGCGTCTGACCAAAACTTCCTCCTCTTGAGCTATTGTAATTAGAGAAGACTCTAAAATCTTGCATTTCTAAATGTGCTGCTCGTAATTGATGAATATCACTGAAATACACAACTCCTCTCAAAGGTACACTGCTATCGACAGTACCATTATTCTGGCTACGTCCTATCCCTCCAGGGCGTTGAGAATTCCCAAATCCTCCTGTCAAGGTAGTATGGTCATCCGAGTCGGTGTCAGAACCTTCTTCACTGGACTCATCAGCAACTTCTGGAACAACTCCATCCTCAACATCTGTATCTCTGGTTACCTCTGCTCGATACACAGAGGGATAGTACTCTTTGAAAAGCGACAGAAGCTGTTGTGCAGTATATCCAACAGGCATACTTGATATATATAGTTTCATATTCAGTGAATCATAGCAAGTACAATAACTGGCTAATAACATGTGCAATGGGGATAACCCCTCGCGATTCTTAGGAATTATGGCACTTTCAAACGAGTCAGGAAGATGCTGTTCCACAAAACGATACATTTTCAAAGCTGATTTGATGTTTTGATGAGATATTGCAGCCATGAAAGGTGTTTCACCAAACGAATTCTTCTGACATAGCTACATGTACAACACATATTATCAATTAACAATCATGTGTCAGTCATGTGACTTACCAGTTTATTAACATCACTTCTGACAGCTTCACAGGATAGAAATAATTCTAACATCATAAAATGTGCATGATTGAGAGCTTCTCCTTGTTTCTTCATATCATTGTTGTCATGAAAAGGTTTGTCTTTGTTTTTATACCTCAGCTCTTCAAAACTCATGTGACGATACTCAGGTTGTATTGTAATACTCTGATATCGTAGTGAGTCAGCTGGTAAATATGACATACGTAAATATATATTAGATAATAAACTAAAAAATGTTTATTTTAATAATCATTAGTGCAGTGAGTGTATGATATACAGGGCATGAGAGAATTAGAAACAAAGGAGACTACAGACCCCAGGAAGGCTAGGTTTGGTACTACATCTTATAATGTAGTTCAGTGCAGTAACCATACTATTATAAAATATTAATATATATATAATTATATATATATATATATATATATATACTTACAAAGAAAAGCTCTAAAGCAGCTCTTATCTTCTTCCTCATCATCTAAATCACTACCAGCACATACATGTAATATGTTACAATTGTGAGTTGTACAATCATATAATGACTCCAGACTCAAACCAGAACTGTCAGACTGGTTTCCATCAGGGACCACATCTACATCCACGCTCATCTGTGATGTTAAATCAGGTTTGCCATCCTGGATTTCAGAGGGTTCAGTATCCATGGTAACATCAGTCTCTGGTTTTACCTCTTCGGAAGGAGTAATGACATTAACTCTCTTTGCTGATACTTCTTGACCTACAACCTCTGAGGAATGAGTGGAACTAGTAATAGCTGACAACATTCTCTCTACTTTCTCGTAGTCACCCAGCAATACAGTAGACATGAGAGATGACATCTGAGGCACTACAAATAACATACATAATTATTGTGTCAATGTATCAACAACACATGTACATACCAATTGCTAACAAGAGGACTTTTTTATTTTTCTCTGTGACTGTATACTGATTAGAGATAATGGCTTTATAAGCATTCGATAACTTGATCTGTTTACCCTGTCCTTCTGGACTCCACCCACCAGACGGATCTGGAGATCGATGTTCAACCGGTCTCATTCTTAGCCCAGGTGGAATTGGAATGGGGATTCCATTAATATCTTTCAAGCACAAGATTTCAGAATCATAAAGGTCGATGAAAAAAGCTCTATCTATCTGACTGGATAATTCTGGTGATATGTCGATGTCTCTCTGAGCTAATTTACGTTTTCTTCCTTTCCCTTTTACCTTCCCGCCACTACCCTTGGGAACAGATAGCATTTTACCCTTTTGTCTTATGGCCGAATCGTGTAATTCTAAACCACACTCGATACTATCACATCCCTCTTCAATCACTGTACATTTGGGAGGTTTTTGACCCACACCACTAAGAGCCACAAAGGAAGAACTCTGAAGTAGTCCGGAAGACATATGAGATGAACACAGGAAATATGTTTGTCCATCAACAATACGTTTCAACAGCAAGTATGGACCATCATTAGTGGGATAAAGATTTAGTGGAGTAAAGCCTGTCAGAGGAATTCGACCTAAACCTCCCTCGAGACTGTCCTCTGGAGAAGATAATTGAGGGGTGTGGTTTAGTGTAGGGTCTATGAGACACACTGGATAATGTTGTACAATACCAGCAACATGACGACTAATCTTCTTTGGCAACTGGGTAGGACCACTAGTTGAGGATTTTCCTTCACTATTAGTTTTATCTAACTTAGAGCTACCATTTATATCGGTACTAACACAAGGTTCCAATTCCGACAGACGTAGAACTTTAAGAGATGTTTTGAATGGTTTCTCTCCCTCTGGTGTCTCAGTGTGCGATATATCAACAATAGCTTGATTGTTATCAACAGCAACAACACGTCCAAGTACTGCAGGAGAATCGTCTAGGAAAACTACATCCGATTGCTGCCATACTTCTAAACTCTCATACGACTTTGAGCTATCCAGTTCATGCATGTTAATAACCCTATCATCTTCTCTACTAAAGGTATTTCTCATCACTCGTACAAGTAGTGTAGTCATGGGGTCTAAACTACTATGTTCCATTATATTAACAGTGTGACCAATCCTGGGGCCATGGGTTTTAGAACACTGTAATACAAGTGCGTTAGGTCCACAAGGAGGACCATTCTTTAACCTTACAAGAGAACCATCAGAAATGGAACTGTGAGAAGAAGGGGTGTGGCTTGTGGATGGAAAAGCAGATTTACCTTGAGGACACAAACCCCTGTTAAATATAGATAATTAATATAATAAGTTATTTTGAATAGAATGATCAACTTACCACCAATATACTCTTCCAGCTTTTGTGATAATGTAAGTAATAAATTCTGAAACATATAAATAATGAACGGGGTCATTAGATAACTCAGAGAATTGTGTTAGGGGATGAGAAAGGGATGACACGAGTGGAGGGACACCATTCTCTAAACAACCTATAAACAAATACATACATATTATATTCATATATTATATCAATATTCAATTTACCTCTTAATAGTGAATCATAAAATGTGACCACACCCCCTGATTCAGTAACTAATGAAGCACGTACTGCACATGATGAAATTTTGACAATCTTTTCATTTACTAAACCTAATTCCTCTTCCAGTGGGTGTGGTTGGGGATTTATTACACCATCTTTACAAGACCAGGTGTAAAGACGACCAGTAGCTGCACCAACCAGTAGAATCTCAGAATGCAGTGTGGATATAGCTGAGAATCTGGAATCATTGCTCAATGAATCAGGATTCTATCATGGGAGATAATTACTATATGAATTATTATAAAATATTTACTGACCTGTTTAACAATCAGCCATTCTAACTCTCCAAGTTTAGGCCACACTCCGTCCTTTTCCTTCTTCTGTTTAGCGGTATCTTTATTTTCACTAAGAAAGGAAGAGAATCTCACACCGAGTGATCTTGGAACTATTGTATGTGCTGATGGCTTTTCGGAACTTGTTTTACCAGACTGTTTGGTTGATTCACTGACTCCACCATGTAAACCTGCTCCAGTACCATCAACTTGGGTTTTTGGAACTGGAGAAGAAGGAGAATACACAGGTGATGAAGAGGTATAGAAACCAGGAGGAGAAGTAGGGGAGTAACCAGGAGATGAAGGTGTGTATGAAAAGTTAGTATTCAAAGAAGATTGATATTGTATATCAGGTATAGCAACATATGGTGAGATCTCATTAACACTCAATATAGCTGCCCCACCTAAACTTCCTCTAGTACTCCTCTCCTGATCGAACTGGGATTGAAGTTGTCTTGCATATTCTGCATCTGATAGAACTTGAAAACTTGTATCTCGGCTACGTCTAGTAATTTCTTCATCGATATGGTGTTCTGTTAGTTTGGATTGTGAGGAACATTTCATTCGACAAACACGTCCATCCTTCATCAGGAACACAAGATATTGTGAATTAGACTCAACATTCTGTACATCAACAGCATCTATTCCTTCGATACTTTGTAAATTACTAAGATTACTGGAACATTTCTCATTTTTCTGTAGATATCTCAAAATACGTCTCCTCACTTTCTCAATGTTGTCTTTCTGTTTCAGAGGCACTGACAAGAGCTTCACTTTTGACTCCATTATGAAGTCGATTCTATACACCTCTACTCTTTCGCATAAAACCTCTTCTCCTTTATTTAATATTGAAGCTAGTTTACGCTCAATATATCGTAGAGAAGGGGAAAGAAGAGTCAACAGGGAAGGAACCACCCCGCATGTTTTAAATGACTCCAATTAATGCCCACCTACTTAATTCACTTATGGCCCCTTTAATTTTCATTAGTTAATTATTATCATTTAAAATGAAAAGCGTGTAATATTGCTAATATTGTGATATAACATTTATTTTTTTCTATTCTTTTCTCTCTCTTGGCTACAGCGAGGACAGAACCACTTTCCCTTAGGTTTTGATGTGAGACCCACACATTGAAAGTGAAACCATTCTATTGGACATTCTAAATTATCACATCCTATCATTTCACCAAACGATACTTGGTGACACAAACAATATGTAGGTTCATTAGGATCAACTGGCATATCAAGTACATCTGATGATGTCCCTCCAGGGACCACACCCACTGGACTGGCTAAACCAGATGGACCAGTTTCCTCAGACGAAGAAGCATACTTCTTTCTTCCTCTAGTGATGCTTCCAATACGAGTTTCATTGACTCTCTTTCTATTTCTGTTAATTATTATAGACTGACCCTCACCATTACTTAAAGATGAAACCCTTCGATGGGTGTGGTCTGTTATATTAAGATCTTGTTCAAATCTCCCAAGATCAGCATCAAGTCTTCGAATATGTTTATCAACCATTTCATACATCTGCATTGCTAACTGAACTTTATCATCACTGTATTCTTTAGCTTTCTGATATAGCTCATCTATTTTACATAGTCTTTCTTTACGTGCATCTCGTGGCAAAGTGACACCAGAGATCTTATAATGTTTCACACAGTCTTCAACTTCTGACAGTGTATCTTGTGTTCTCTGGTCTAGATCTTTCATTAGCAAAAAATTTCTCTGGAGCTCTTTTGGAAGATGTTCTATGCTCTCTAAAAAATTGTCTAGATAAATAGCAGACGCCATTTTAAAAAAGGTGTGTTTTGACACGTCACAAACTAATTCAGAATTGAAAGGGTTAAAATAAACTCACCACATTGTTTCTTTGTTCATTCATACATACAACTACATCAGAAATGGGTAAGGTAAAGGAGATCAAGAGGACTGCTAATGTAGCATGGAGTCCTCGTTTAATGCAGTCTATATATATTGCTGGTGGCACTGTGGCTCAGCAACTTGATGCCACTTTCAGTACTAGTGCCCATATTGAATTATTCTCATTGGATTTATCTTCTCCTACACTTGATATGCCTTGTGTTGGACGTATAGAGTCGAAACATAGATTTCATAAGTTGATCTGGAGTTCTTTAGGATTAGAAGATGGATCTCATCAAATGGGAGTGATCGTTGGAGGCTCAGACAATGGAACATTGACGATATGGGATGCTGATAAAATACTTAAGTGAGTGTGTGTGATCCATTGTAATTATATATTAACTGTTATTATTTGATAGATCTGATTCGGACGGAGCTCTCGTTTCTCAAACTCAACAGCATGTTGGTGCAGTTAGGACTATTGACTGTAATCCGTTTCAACCAAGTCTCATAGCATCAGGAGCCAGTGAATCAGAGGTCTTTATATGGGACATAAATAATCCTACATCACCAATGAGTCCAGGGAACAAGCTCCATCCACTGGAAGATATTACTTGTGTGGCATGGAATAGACAGGTTCAACATATCCTGGGATCTACATCACCTAGTGGACGATCTGTTGTTTGGGATCTTCGAAAAAATGAGCCAATAATACAAGTTTCTGATTCAAGTTCAAGGGTCAGTTTGTCTATTCATCTATCTATCTGTCTATCTATCTGTCTGTTTATCTGTCTATCTATCTATCTATCTATATATCTGTCTGTCTATCTATCTATCTATCTATATGTCTGTCTATCTATCTATCTATCTATATGTCTGTCTATCTATCAATAGATCCATTGTAAAGCCATTGCCTGGCATCCTGATATTGCAACTCAAATGCTGACAGCTTCAGAAGATGATCGAAATCCTATTATACAACTATGGGATCTCCGATATGCTACTGCTCCAATGAGAACCCTTGAAAGACACAAGAGAGGTGTTCTCTCTGTAGCATGGTGTCAACAAGATGCTGATCTATTACTAAGTGCTGCTAAAGACAATCAAGTGTTGTGTTGGAATCCTAATAGTGATGTCCCTGATGGAGAGGTATGTATGGTGTATTTATATGTTATTTATCTCCTCTCATATTGATAATATTCAGGTGGTATATCAACTCCCAGCTACTACTCAATGGATATTTGAGTGTCATTGGTGTCCTCGTAATCCTGATATTATATGTACAGCCTCTTTTGATGGTCATGTTAGTCTATACTCGCTCCTTGGAGGAGGGCGAACACCAGATGATATGGTACCAAAATCCCCTATCAAGGTATCACATGTTCATTATACCTCAGAAATGTATTCATATTGGTAATGCAGGTTGATCCTAGTGACCCATTCTCTGTTATCAGTTACAATAAGAAATCTCCTGAAATTAACCACACCCCTTTAAAAACTCCACCTAAATGGTTTCGAAGACCATGTGCAGCAAGCTTTGGTGTATGTCTAATGAATATTTGTTGATGTTTATTTCACTTCTATTTTCTGTTAGTTTGGAGGAAAACTCGTCTCATTTGGTCGTCATGACAACAGAACAGTAGAGATAAGTCAAATTATAACAGAGCCACTACTACTCCAGCAGTCTACAGAGTTTGAAGAAGCTGTTAAGAAAGAACTATTTACTGATTACTGCTCAAAGAAAATTAAAGACTCAACTTCTGAAGAAGATAACAAAATATGGAATTTTCTTAAGGTTTATAATTATGATAGTCATATATTATAACCACACCCTTTTTAATTTAGGCTGCATTTGATGATGATCCTCGTAGACAATATCTACATATGTTAGGCTATGATACTGATGAACTGGATAAACAGGTTTTACTAGATATATATATCACTATACTAGTTACATATATACATTGATTTATAGTTCTCACAATGGGTGGAGTCAAGCTCTGCAACTGTTCTTAACACTGATGACCTCACAGAAAAACTTGCAGTACTTCCTATTGATGATACTGAAGAGGAGAAGGAGGAGGAGGAGGAGGAGGGAGATGTGACTTCAACGGCAGGACTGTTTGGTTCAGAAGGTAAATGAATATTAATTTAATGAAATAATGGAGTTGTAATTAATTTTTCCAGCATGTGGAAATAAGACTACTGATATATTTGATGACATTTCTACCTCCTCTTCTGTATTTGAAGTGTCTCATACATTAACTGGTAAATATTTAATTTTGATTAATAATGATTAATTAATTATTCATTAATAGGATCAGGCCTGCCCTTGTCGACTGGTGATGATTCTGATGGTATGTTAACTAAAGCTTTATTAGTTGGAAACTTCAATGCAGCTGTTAATATATGTATCAACACTGGAAGAATGGTAATTTGAGTTTAATTAAATGAGTGTGGTCAATATTTTTATGTTCTTTAGGCTGAAGCTATTATATTGTCTCTAGCAGGAGGATCAGATTTATATCACACAACACAACAACTATTTTTTAAGAAGAACAAAGGTCATGTGACACAGGTATGATAGTGTTTATATGTATGTAATATATTAATCTATATTTGTATATATAGCTCATTTCTCTGGTCACTAATCAGAACTGGAATGAGATTGTACGGAATGGGAATCTGGATAATTGGCAGGAAATCCTGGCTGCTTTAGTTACATATGCTTCACCTAATGAATTCCCTTCATTATGTGGTATATTAATTAAAATAATCAATGAATAATTAATGAGTAATGTTTACTGTCAGATCAACTTGGTAAAAGATTAGAGACAGAAGTAGATGGTTCCCATGACGATGCTGGTTTATGTTATATATGTTCTGGTAATATAGATCAATTTGTCAGTTGCTGGTAAGTATTTCAAATCATATGATTATAATGATGAGTCACACCTTGTCAGGATGACGTCACAAGATGGTGGAATTAATCCTCTTGTACTACAAGATCTCATTGAAAAGGTTGTTCTACTTCGTCAAGCAGTTAATAAAGGGGGCAGACAGGTCACACCCACTAATAACCCTATACTTAGAGCTAGATTACAGTAGGTTGTTATCAGGTAATACACATGATAATATACATATTATATCTCATTAGATCATATGCCAGTCTTCTGGCTTCACAAGGTAGTTTAACGACAGCTCTTTCTTATGTTGAAATTACATCTTCACACAAGGTTTCAATATATATTCAAATAATTATAATGGTGATGTTATACCTGTACGTATAGGTGGATAATGGAGTCCTGCATGACAGGCTATTCCAGTCTTTAGGCAATCCACGAGAGAAACAACCACCATTTCCATTTGAACGTATTGATATACATGGAGCTGTTACCACGGAAACAACCAATCAATATAATTCAACATCTCAACAATCATCTACTGCATTTTCACAGCCTATCAGAAATCAGTACCAACCTGAAGTTCCAATTCAGGATCACATGACCAATCTAACAGGTCATGTGACACACCGTGCAGGAGGTATACCTTCAGCATTTCCTTATCAAAAGGTATGATATTTTATCAAGATGACAAGAGGTTAAATATTCTTTATTTCACAGGTCAATTATTCTAGTTATGTTCCTCCTGTTCCACCAGTTCACATGTATTCTCCATCTTCACCTGTGACACCTCCTCTAGCGCCTCCTCCTGGTACTGATAATAAAGTAGCTTGGAATGATCCTCCAATGCTTAGAAAACAAAAACAGGTAACTCACCAGTGTTAAAATCACTATTAGATTGTACTCATTTTGAATACTAGCCTACCAGTTATATCACACCTAAACCATTGACAATTCCACAAGCTCCGCCACAAGATCCCTTAACTCATCAAATGGGTAGTGTACAAACTGTGAACAAATCTTCTACTCCAATAAATCCACAAGTAATTAATATTCAAATTCTATGAATATTTAATTAATGTATTTTTAGCCTCCTAGTCCAGTTACACCAATTGAAAAGAAACCTTTACCATCAGAACATGCTGTCATTTCATCTGTATTTGAAAATTTACTTTACCAATGTAGAGCAAGAGCTAACAATGCAGTAAGTGATCACATGACTACTTATTATACCACATGACATAATATGATAATTAGGTGACAAGACGTAAAGTTGATGATATAAGTCGTAAACTAGAAGTACTTTCAGATCTATTGAGGGACTCCTGCTTGTCACCAGATATACTACAGGGATTACATTATATTGTGCAAGGTAAGTTAGTTAATTAATTAAGTAATTAATTACATTATTTTTCTTCAAACAGATACTCAATCTATGAACTATCAGTCTGCATTAGGTCGTCTTAATTATATGGTTGCTAATAACAACCTATCAGAGATCAGTTCCTTTATGCCTGGTATCAAGACACTACTACAACTAGTAATACAACTGAGAATATAAATTAACATTAAAAATGTAGGAGAACATAATGTTTTAATATTCATAGGCTATTGTAACTGTTTTTATTATTACTATGGAAACATTCTTATTAATACATTTTCAAAATTATTATTAAATATCAAAATTGTTCTTCAACAGGAGCACACATAATGACTAAATGTAAATTGGGCATTGAAAGGTGTCCAAAATGCACTAAAATTGAATATATCCAGTCTATTATCTGCCCCTGAGTTTGTAGATTACTTCATCGCTTTATGATATATTGTTTTGTGGGTTATCCCACTATACTGAGCTCTCAGCCTTTCATAAAGATGACGGTTTTTCAGTTGTTTTATATAATTCAGCACTCATACCTCATTTAAAATTCATAGCCAGAGTAACTTTCTTCCAAACTTCAAGTGATGTTGAAGAAATATGAATTAATTGAAAATAAAAATAACACAACAGTGAATATATTATAACAGAAAAGTGTTGAAGCCTTTAAGTGTCCATTGAGTTAATGGATTACAAGAGGATGATACGACAGTCTGACTACCCCAGGACAACCCTATTTGAATCAATTCATGAACTAATAGTAATGAATATCACATTATGGTGAATGAGAATGTCATCAAACCTTTAAAATCCACTTTGTATTCACATATCCATATAAAAATTATAACCACATACTTAAGTATCCATACATGTACATGCAAATACTTTGACGTGTAAAGGTTTCATGGGCCAGTATAAACCAGCCCTGGGTAATAAAATTCATGAGGAGGTCAAGAGTGCCGCAGATGTGATAATTTTACATATGTACACATACACTCCTCTTTCACATATATGTACATGAACGTGTTGTACATGTGGTTTATGGGTAATAACCCAAATTATGAATACACTAAAGTTCTAGAAACTTCGGACAAACAAGTAATAAACAGTTATGAATGTGTGTACGTGGTAAAAGAGAATTGCTAACGTCTGCTCTTAGAATTCCCCTAAGATCTAATTTTAGAAGAATTGGGGATAACAAGAATCAACTTACATGACGTACTTGATATTGTGAAATAGAACCTCCGGAGAATATATAAGTAGAAAGATCAACGTTTGTCAAACTATTAGTTGGACGTTTGAAAATAAGGTACGGTACGTATGACTAAGTAGATGGTGAAACTGCAGTTTCTTGCACTGTTTCGGTGAGTATAAAGTGTATAACAATATTCTTGTATTTCTTTGCAGTGCACATAATTTGTTTTTTGGAACTGCAGTAATGGCTTCAGTGAGTTACATGATAATGAAATTACATTGCATGTCATATCTTTCTGCATGTACCTAATTATTTATATAATTATAAAGAATCCTAAATGTGGTTGTTGCTATGTACGTTATGCACGAAGCAGCTATACAAACCTAAATATTTGCAGTTATTGTGTGAATCATCATAGTGCTTCATTCCTTGGTAGTTTTCGTAAACCTCTCCCTGAAAGGACCGATAATTTGGTGAGAACTTTATGTACACATAAGCAAACCCATGACCACTATTTTTATTTTTGTGCATGCTGTTGCTACAGCAGAGTCCTGCACCATTTTGGTACAAAACATGCAAGTGTTGCCAGCATGCATATGAACGTGTTATTGTGCTGGAGTATGAATGTGAGGATAAGTTTCAGTTTTGCAGGAGATGTGCTTTACAGCAACGTAATTGCTTTATTCATGATAGTCCTCTAACTTATGAGAGTTCCCAGAGGTTGTACTCAAACTACTGAGGGTTCCCAGCAGCTTCTGAGGATGTTCTAAATATACTGGCTAAACATTATATAATAGCATAACCTTCATATTATTACAATGTTATAAATATTACACATGTACGCACAGTCTATTTTTTTTTCAATGATGGAAAACTTAATACATTCCTTGAGTTCAACGTTTAGTTTTTGATGCAATTAGGTTGGTGTAACATGCATGAGTTGCCGCAATCGTCAGGCAGTAGTTACTGCAACAACCAGTAAAGGATACAAAAAGAAGACTTACAATTTTTGTAAGGAATGCCAAAATCTGCACACCTTTTCGCCAGATTTTCCAGGAGAATATCTTACTTATGAAAATCTTCCAAAAGTAAGTATTTTTGAAAACCATGTTCCTTCATTATTGTCACTGCTTGCAGAGAGATATCTCTACCGGTCCTACATATTCCTCACATTCCAGATATGTTTATCAGGTAAGATTATTAAATCAGTTAGTGGACAATTGTAAGAATGCTGTAAACTTTCAGCAACTTGAAAAATGTCAGAGCTGCCAAATCCACTATGATAAAGATTTCACTACTACAATGAGCTATGAATGCTTGAGTCACAATTTTACATTGTGCTTAAACTGTGCTCGTTTACATCGGATCTGCCCAAAGGATTTCTCTGTTGCTACTCTGGACGCAGTCACCTCTTTTGTTGAAAAATTCAAACAATATGGTCTAGACCAGTGAATGCGTGAAAGTGATGAGGAATTGAACTTAGTTAATATTACAGTTATAATTATATAGTATTGTTTTGAAAGTATATTATATATATATATATATGTGTTATTGAAAAGTTGATGTATTAAGAAATAAGATTTTTTGCAAATATATTATGTAAAACATAATTTTATAAAGTGCAAATTGCGGTACTGCAAAAAAAATAAATTACCACTACTCACAAATATTAATGTATGTACGTATGTGTGTATAAAGGTCCAGAGGTGTCTATAACCATATTCCATTATTTATTATTAAACTTTATAGTAAACACAATTGAAAGGAATACTTCAGTATTGTATATATGAATTAGTATATAACTATTGTAATTTGGTTAATGAATTAGCAGTATGTATTACAGTATGTAGCTAGTACATGTACTGATTATTATGCTAGCTGATTTTCTCTCCATATTTAGGCAAAACCCGGTATATGTCTTGGATGTAAAGAGGATACAATGGTTCGAGAAGTGGTACTTTTTGAATGTTACGAGACACATCCATTTTGCGATTCATGTATCAACTCTACTGATTTGACACATTGTCCAATACATGAACTATCCAGTCGATTACCTCAAGACTAAATGAAACCACTAAATAAAGACACTATGCTGACTGAATACTAATTAGACTTATTAATTTTCAGCTATAGGTTAAAATTGTGATTATTAAAATAAGGAAAGATGCATAACAATTTAATCATTATATATGTACACACAATTGAGTCATGATTATGTATAGTTTATTTCTTTGTTAATTTTCATTGAAATAATGGTTTTTGACTATCCCTTCTTTGATAAGCCACTTGATTATCATCCAAACTCTCTGAAGACAGACGTCTTATTGGTACAAGTGGATCATCATGTTCCTCATTGTTTGGGAGTACCACATCATTAGTGGATGTGGCAATAGTATCGACCAGTGATTGAGATGATCTACTGTTATCAGATAAACGGTCACCAAGTGACAAGTTAGATGTTGTTGGCTGAAGTGGAGACTGAAGATCTGTTGGCTGAAGTGGAGACTGAAGATCTGATTCACCAACTTGGAATTCACCTGATGGAGATGAGACGTCTACTAGTTGTTGCTTTGGGGATGGGGCTGGTGTTTTATTTGCTTTATATCGTCCACAATATCTGTACAATTTGAATTCAAACACACACTCTAAGTCATTACACTGAACAACAATACCACGAGGTAGAATCTTCTGTTGACTTTCAATTAGACTTTTATCTCTCATCAAGGTCCTTGAAGAACCACGTCTATTCCTTCTAGTAGTAGAAAACACTGTTGATCTTCTTCGTAACACAGATTGTGGAGTACCATTTGTATGAGAAGGAAGTGCATCATTTATGGTTTGAGTAGGAGTTACTAAAGTCACATTACCAGAGGAGGTTACAGTATATATGTTAATACCACTTGCAGTGAGCTTAGTTTCAACTTCATCATTTATATCCTTGAATATACTATAAATTAGATAAGAAAATAAATTGGAGGGTAAACAGATAGAAAGATGATGATAATGTCACAAGCATGATGTGGTAATGGTACTATATTTATCTATAATGGTAAATTGGTAATAGTATGCAACTTTTGTGATAAGTTAATTTTGATATAATTATTATTATTATAGTTGTTGTAAACTGCACGAGTGGCTCATCAATTTGAGAAAATTATCAAGCTAAGCTAGTCATTGAAGTTGGTCTGTTTACTTTACTGTCTATATAAGGGAACTACACAAGGATCAATATCAGAGGTACACATATGCAATAACTCTAAGACTGCCATTAGTAGTTCACGTGATGTCACTGCAAACTTCATTACTCATTTGAAGGTAAGGCCAGCTTCTTCTATAAACCTTGTCTGGGAAAGATGTTTAGTATTTGTAGAGAAGAATGTGTAGATCAAATTTAACATAATTTAAATGGTATGTAATTATTGTGATAGTATATAATGGTATTGGTAATGTAATGGAATTTATTATAATTAAAAATGTGAACAAATTCAGGATCATAGTTACCTTAGCAACAAAAGTAAATTCCACATAACAACCCTATACAAGTATAACTACTCTGTGTTTTGTTTTTACTATGACTAATTAAACAGCTAGATTAAAATTTAACACTTAGAGAGTGAGTTTCATAGAATTATTTGATGACCAAAAATAATAAAGTATGAGTTTCAAAGAATTATTAATAACCACTTAATAAGTTTCATGGAATTATTTAATGATATTCATATTTCTCTAAGTTCATGTTTTGCTGAATTATTGTTCCATAGAACAGACCGTTCAATAAAATAGAATGTGTTTCTACACGTGAAATCCATTCTATATCAACTGAGTATAATAACACGTTACGTAAGGGAATTCTATATTTATGGGAATGCTAATTAGAACATACCAGACAGGTCAATAAAATAGAACGTGTTTCTACACGTGAAATCCATTCTATATCAACTGACCTCTGTGGTAGTATAATACGTAAGGGAATTCTACATTTATGGGAATCCCAACTAGTACATAGATAGATTGGATTTATAATGGTATAATTACCCTTCTGGAGGTTTATATTGAACAAAATGTTCAGTCCTGGGTTTAGAACCTATCATCAAAGGTCTGACTGCTATTAAAATAGCATTATCTTTGAAGTATTGCATTCGATCATAAAGTTTCTGAATCAGTAGATTAGCTACAGTAGAATAGAATTAAGATGATATTAAGACATTATAATTATATTAGTATACTAACCTGTGACAATTTTAGATCTGTCAGTAATGGGTCCAATCATTATAAGATCAATAGAACGTCCTTCTTGTGTTTCTCTGAACAGTTGAGTGATTGGTTGTTCAGACTGTTAGATTATTACTATAGTTAACATAATGATCGTGTATTATTTACATACTGATGTGATATTTCGCCCCTCTTGACTGAATATGTCATCTTGAAAAGTAATAGTACGATACCCTGCTTGATAACACTTCACTCGACGTAGTTCTTCTGTATTTTGATAATATTTGTTGAAATGAAAAGTGGCTACCTGCAAACAAAACAAGTGTATGTCACATGATCATCACAAGCAACTCACAGTACTTGAGTAAATGCTCGTGCTAGTACAAGAGAATATCCTGTTGAAGTACCAAATGATATATCCAGTGACAGTTTGTTACCAGGTGCAAAATTCAGGAATCCATACAGAACACTTCGAAGAGCTGAATGAGACTAACAGTGTAATTCATTAATAATATATACATGTTATAGTAATGTAACATTCATACCCAGTCTCCAAGCTCAACTCCCATTTTGTTTTCAAATGATTTGTATAATGTTTCTTCACGGTTTGTTCCAGGGCCTGCATGTTCTAATCCAGACTCAAAGAAAAATCTTTTAAGATCACCAAATCTTTCCCACTCCTCAGATTCCTCCTCTTCCTCATCTTCACTGCTTTCAGCAAGACCTTCTTCTAGTCTCTGAAATCGTCTGTCAATCCTTGCTATAATACACAAAAATAATTCAAATTACATTATTAATTTTATTACCAGTTATTCTGTCCAATTTCTTGTTAGTAAGATCACTTTGAACTCGTTTCAACAGATACAGTAATTCTTGATCTTTACATATTTTCTCTTTAATTTCTTTATAAACTTGAACATCTTTGAAAACCTGACCATGCCCAGAATCAGCAAAATACAATTTCATTAAAAGAAAATCTAAATCATTGCTAATACGAGGATGAAATAGTTGTGTAAAAGCTTCCAAACATCCACAAAAAACTGAATATGATTCAACTTCAATTCCCTCTTCAATTTCCTCTTCTGTACGATTTTCTTGCAATTGAACTTCTTTTTCCTTTCTTGGAGGAAGATCTCGGTGCTTTCTGCACAAAAAAATCTGTCTTATTACATTGCGAATTGAAGGAAAATTGTGCTCCTCTGGGAGAAGACAAGACACATCACTGAATTCAGCAATCTCTTTAGCACCTAGTTCATTACTATGACGTATAAAACACCAAACTATTCCTATGATAATAAATAGAATAGAAGCACTAACTAATCCAAAAGCTGCCATACGAAGAAACCACAAGAGATTAAGAGAATTGTATACACAACTAACATTTCCTTCTAATGGCCATGTTGATGAATTGAGGTAGACATCATTAGCAGGACAAGAAAATGTTTCATTAAAATCATCACTACTGAAATAAAACCAATTAGCTAGTAATATAACAGTACTTATTACTAACTGACTTAACAATTTCAGTTTGTATAAACGAAATATCCATGTGTTAAACTTACAAAACTTCTTTTCTAGTTTTTTAACTAGTTCAAAATTCAATGGATTATATTCTCCTGTCTTTGTGTCTCGTAATCGATCTAGTTTTCTAACAAGGTCAAAAAAGAAATCGAAATGAGCTCTAAAATACGAGTTCCACATATAATGAGGAGCAATGATCAACAGAGCAGATATGAGAATAAATATTAGATAATATTGACTGTCTGGAAGACTACCATAACAATAGTTATTAAGATAAGCTACTTGATCTCTGGTTAGCCCGTCTGGTATGAAACACTGAACTACAGATCCTCTAAAGAACTCTACAGAAATATCCAAAAAACTAAGACCCAAGATAGCAGATACAAGATAAAACAAGATCTGGTCCCAGTAGAAATCCTTAGGATCAATGGATGTATCTGAAGGTGGCTTTTTATCTTCTCCTTCAAGCAATCCTCCAGTTTTATTATCTGAAAACACTAACTTCTCTGCATTCAGATCACCTACTGCATTTACAACTTCCCCAACTTGAGGAGTTGCCATATCTTTGACAATAGGCTGTACCAGAATCAGATATTATCTTGATAGTATCTTAATTAAGTTAATACTATGCTATGTGTGTGTGCATATGTAAGGACATTCCCCTGGTTTTCACTAGGTGGTGAATATAATTAAACAATATAAACCAAGGATAAAAAGCGATGTGAAGACCCATGTTATCAATTGCATGCAGAGATCAATTATGAATATACATTTGCAAGGAAATCAATATTCTAATCATATAATAAATTCTTTGTGAAATTTTACTCTTCGTAAAAACACTGTAATATACCTCTGCAGCAACATGAGTTGCTTCAGTGAAAGCCACATTATAACAATTTGACTATAATTTATATAGATTAGTCATTTACTGGAATATTGGAACTGGAATTGGTTATCTGTAACAATGATAAATTATACTTTTAATCAAATTACAAATAATGCTTCTATATACAAACCAAGTGATCTGTAAGCATTTTCGCTCATGTCGCCATCCGTCACAGCCCTGCAATTGCGCATGCGTAATATACGCAATACGCATGCGCATTACATAATTATTTTATCTTGTAATGAATATGCCACCCCCAGTCCCTCACCACGTTTCTGGCTCAGTTTCTGCACCTATAGTTAAGACATTATTCTCAAGTAGTGAGAATATAATCACATAATTCATTTGTGTATGCCTGTGTAGAATACTGATCATAATCTATGTGATTTGCATAAACATTAACACAATGTATCCATACTGCATAAGTGTTGAAGCCTTAGTGTCCATTGAGTTAATGGATTACAAGAGGATGATACGACAGTCTGACTACCCCAGGACAACCCTATTTGAATCAATTCATGAACTAATAGTAATGAATATCACATTATGGTGAATGAGAATGTCATCAAACCATTAAAATCCACTTTGTATTCACATATCCATATAATAATTATAACCACATACTTAAGTATCCATACATGTACATGCAAATACTTTGACGTGTAAAGGTTTCATGGGTTGGTATAAACCAGCCCCAGGTAATAAAATTCACGAGGAGGTCAAGAGTGCCGCAGATGTGATAATTTTACATATGTACACATACACTCCTCTTTCACATATATGTACATGAACGTGTTGTACATGTGGTTTATGGGTAATAACCCAAATTATGAATACACTAAAGTTCTAGAAACTTCGGACAAACAAGTAATAAACAGTTATGAATGTGTGTACGTGGTAAAAGAGAATTGCTAACGTCTGCTTTTAGAATTCCCCTAAGATCTAATTTTAGAAGAATTGCCGATAACAAGAATCAGTTTACATGACGTACTTGATATTGTGAAATAGAACCTCCGAAGAGTATAAAAGAGAAGACGAAAGTCACCTATTGTGAGAACAATTTACCAAGGTATGAAACTGTGCTTTGTCTTTTTTTGGATTTGCATCATTTGGTGAGTAGAACGCATTAACTTTTGTTTTTTGTTATTATCTTGCAGAGATTGCATTATCAAAGATTTTGTGAAGAAACATTACAATCCTGTGAATATGGCAACTGTAAGACAATATAGCTATATGTAGTATTCTAAACTCATAATTACATATGCTGTAAAGAATGTTGATTTACAAATGAATAAATCATTATAATTATAAAACATTAGATTTTGCATATATATATATGTCAGAATAATGATCCTCCATTCTGTTATTGCTGTGATTGGCGATATGCAAAATTTCATTATTCTAAATTGAACGACTTGTGTGGATCATGTGCAAGCCATCACATACCTTCAACTCTGGGAAGAAAATCACAATATGAATATGAAACAAAATATCGTTCTTTGGTAAGAATGTAATTTTTACTAATTATACACATGCGTATCAATAACTGCATTAGGAATTTATTGCTGGTCCTGGTGTCTCAGTTACAACATGTTCATGTTGTCGACTTGATTATGTAACAGCTAATACAATTAAACTGTTCTACGATTGTAGAAAACACTACTTCACTTGTTGTATCAATTGCGCTTACCTACATAATTCTTGTCCATCTGGTGATGGTGGTGCAATTACTAACTTGAGTGCCAGTCAACGTGACGAGCTAGAAAAAAGCGGACGCTATCCAGCTAAACCTGTTGATAAAAGATATTAGCAGCAAACTCTGAACAACATTTAGCTATAATTATTTCTATTTGTACCTTAATAAATCCATTATACATTTGATTTGTATAATTTACTGAAATAACTATAATTACCAATTTTGTTACTTGATAATTATGATACATACAGTTGTTGAGTGAAAGTATACGTATTTGTAATGCAATTGAAAATGTAGCATTGTTTTGTATTAGAAGTGCAGGTCTGTAGCTACAGCTTCCATAAAAGCAAGACTTGGCTTGGCTTTGGGAGAAGCAGATTCTGATATTGAAACTTTTGATTTTTTGATTATAATTTTGTAACTGGTATAATGCATGATATTATTAATATAATATTTATTATAATTATTGCATATACACACCATTAATAGAAAATACAAATAAGTAATTATGAAGTCAATGAGAACTTGAACTGAAATGTATATTCACATATGTATCAATGTAGTTTTATTAATGCATAATAATAGTATTATTTATTAATAATTACTGTATTTATGAACACAATTATGTATATAATTTGAATGTCTGAATTGGTGTTGAATTAATGTAAATTTTATATCTACAGCGTCATACTCAAGGAGTTTGTATTGGTTGTAACGAAAACAAACAAGTGAGGAAAGTAGACATGTTTGAATGTCGTACAGCTCATCTGTTCTGTGAGGATTGTATAAATGCTACTGATTTGGATCACTGTCCTATTCATAAATTATCAGCAAGAAAACCACATCCAAAAACTACCTCCTAAATTGAACTGATTACCATTTTTATTGTGCAATAATTATTAATAAGAAATCTACTTTTTTAAACCAAAAATACATCACACAGTGTTCATAATGTATGTAATTCTATACTGAAGAAATGAGTTGTTTCTGACTCTCCTCACATTGATAACGAGGAATTGAATTAGTTGGTGATTATTGTTTCATATATTCTGGAGGAGTTGTTGAAGATCTTTGAGAAAGATAAGATGTTTTGTCCTCGTCCTGATTCTTAGAAGCATGAGTTTTAGACTTGATTTCTGTAGGACCTTCATGGAGTGATGCATCAGAACGGCTAGCATCTGGTACTGTAGCCTCAAACGGAGATGACGATACCCTTTTTACTGGATAAGAGGGATTCACTTCTGCTTTCAGAGTTACACCCTTGGAGTCATTATTAGGAGTACTAGTACTGTACTGGTCTTTAGGTGGTGCACTATAGCGACCAATGTACTGATATACATGAATTTCAAAGATACACCTAATATCATTGCATACAACCTCAATCCCATAGGGGTATTCACTTTCCTCTCCATTAACAATAATACCTCTTGGACTAACAAAACTGATTGGTACATTCTTCTCGTAAAGTTCTTTCTTTACAACTGTTTCACTAATATCTTCAAATAATCTGCAGGATGATAATTATATTAGCTATTAGGCTACAATTAGTGCACAATTACCCTTCCGGAGGCTTATATTTCCTGAAATGTTCTGTTCTTGGCTTTGCTCCTATCATTAATGGTCTGATTGCCATCAAGATTGCTTCTGGTGTGAAATATTTTCGGGTATATAATTTCTCAATGAGCAGATTCGCTACAAATAACAATGATAATAATGATAATAACAATGAAAAATAGTTGTACTAACTAGAAACCAGCTTTGCCCTGTCTGTCATTGGTCCAATGACAATCATATCAATACTTATTTCATCCTGACAATTATCAATTGTTTGATATATCACGTTTTCAGACTACAAAGAAACATTTTAACTGTCAACACACTCAAAACGATATTATATATACCTTTGTGATATGATCAGCAATATGACTAAATATATTAGTAGGATATGTGACAAGTTGAACGTTATTTTGAAACTTATCAACACGACATACTTCCTTTGGATTATGATAGTGACGATTAAAATGAATTGTAATAACCTTTACAAATAATAATAAATAATGTTATAAGTATTGTATATAAGCTCACTTCAAAGAATGCTTTTGCTAAGACAAGGGAATATCCTGTTGGTGTACCAAATGATATATCAATTGCAAATTTATTATCGGGAGCAAATTGTAAAAAGCCATATAGAACACTTCTTAAAGGTGATTGGGACTACACAAGAGAAATATAATGAATAATTTAACAATTAATATAGATCTAACCCAATCGCCTTTCTCTAATCCCATTTTTGATTGAAAGAATGAATATACTTTGTGTTCTGGATCACCTTCTGGACCACCCTCACTAAAACCAGATTTATAAAAGATAAGTTGTAAATCTTTAAAACGTTCCCATTCCTGGTCTTTTTGACCGTTAATCACACTATGTCCTCTTTGAGAAAGAGTCCCAGACTTCTTCTGCTTTGTCTCTGTAATTGATAATAGAATAACTGAATTTACAACTTAAAATTATAGTACCTTCTGCTTTTTGGTTTTTGAAGTCAATATGAACTCGATTTAACAAATGAAGTAGTTCATGATCATGTTCATTCTTTATTTGAATCTCTTTATGAATTTGAATATCTTTAAATACTTGTCCATGACCCGAATCAGCAAAATATAGTTTCATCAGTAGAAAGTCCAAGTCATTACATATACGAGGATGACAGAACTCTGACAATGCACTAAAGAATCCTGCAAATGAACAGCCATTACCACTATTTTTATCCTGGTCCTCTTTGTCAAAGCTCTGCTGTGTTGATTTATGACACTGCCATGCTAAACGACTGTCTTTCCCAAATGACATAATCTCTTTTAAAACATTACGAGCTGAAGGAAATGTATATTCTTCAGGAACTAGACAAGACACATCACAGAACTCAGCAATCTCTTTAGCACCTAGTTCATTACTATGACGTATAAAACACCAAACTATTCCTATGATAATAAATAGAATAGAAGCACTAACTAATCCAAAAGCCGCCATACGAAGAAACCACAAGAGATTAAGAGAATTGTATACACAACTAACATTTTCTTCTAATGGCCATGTTGATGAATTGAGGTAGACATCATTAGCAGGACAAGAAAATGTTTCATTAAAATCATCACTACTGAAATAAAACCAATTAGCTAGTAATATAACAGTACTTATTACTAACTGACTTAACAATTTCAGTTTGTATAAACGAAATATCCATGTGTTAAACTTACAAAACTTCTTTTCTAGTTTTTTAACTAGTTCAAAATTCAATGGATTATATTCTCCAGTCTTTGTGTCTCGTAAACGATCTAGTTTTCTAACAAGGTCAAAAAAGAAATCGAAATGAGCTCTAAAATATGAGTTCCACATATAATGAGGAGCAATGATCAACAGAGCAGATATGAGAATAAATATTAGATAATATTGACTGTCTGGAAGACTACCATAACAATAGTTATTAAGATAAGCTACTTGATCTCTGGTTAGTCCATCTGGTATGAAACACTGAACTACAGATCCTCTAAAGAACTCTACGGAAATATCCAAAAAACTAAGACCCAAGATAGCGGATACAAGATAAAACAAAATCTGGTCCCAGTAGAAATCCTTAGGATCAATGGATGTATCTGAAGGTGGCTTTTTATCATCTCCTTCAAGCAATCCTCCAGTTTTGTTATCTGAAAACACTAAATTCTCTGCATTCAGATCACCTACTGCATTTACAACTTCTCCAACAGAACTAACTTGAGGAGTTACCATTATATCTTGACAATAGCTCTTATGGGTGTAGTATGTACTGATAATAGTACATCCAAGCACAGTATCAGATATTCCCCTGTTATCATTAGTTTTCATTGCATGGTTACACAATATAAACTAAGACTTAAAAAGCATTTAATGTGAAATTGGGATATATATGAATAAAACTAAGAAAGATATATACATAATCTCATTTCATCCACAATACAATCTCTATAGTTTTGAAAGTGAAACTATTATTATTGACTATTAAATAATAAGTGAAAATGTTGGCATATAAAATAATATAAACATTTCAATTTGTTTATTTATTTGTTTGTTGTTTTTCTTCATGAAGATCTTTCAATCTTAATTTATTTTCCCCAAGTATTATCATACAACGAACTGATCTTAGTCTATCAGATGCTGGACCAAATTCAGGTTGATGATATAATACTAGTTCATAATAGCCAGCAGCCTCACGATAATAACCCTGTGCATGGACACACAGCTATTAACTTAATTATAATTATAATAGAGTAATGAACTACCTGAGCAGCTAATATATTAGCCATTGTAAAGTGATTAACAACAAGATTAGGAGATGTCTACAGGAAGTGACATCATAGTAATTATATAATCACATCCTGTATATACCTACCTCTAAAGCAAGTTGCATTGATGAAGCTGCATTTTCATAGTACCCTGATCTGTATAATACATTAGCTAAACTCACATATGCAACATCCTATAATAAAATATATTGAATATGTCCCTTAATTATAATTATATAATACTCACTCTATGATTAATAGGAGCATAATATAATGAATGTTTTAAACATTTAATAGCCTGCTGACCATTACCCACAATCCTCCAGTATAGAGCTGCAAGATTAGATATAACCCAATTAGACTCATTCTAAAGAGAATGCTCCTGTAATTATAATAATTAATTGAATATAAACGAATACCTTTATCATAGCTAGTTTCATTCTTGTAGCCATTTCTTCCATTGAATAATATGAACCAGATAATTTACAAAGTACCTAATTATTCATTAATTTAATTAAATATTCATAGATTTGATAACTACACACCTCTTCTAGTCCTTTCTCAGCTATATAATCCAATAGAGGTGGTTCAGACATTCCCTATACAATGTATATACATACATATAATGTACATATTATAATATATTATTCTAAAAATACCTCAAAATGATTGAGAGTGATTTCTGATAACTCAAAATTAATTTCACAAAATGGCAGAAGAGAGAAATCTTCTATTGAACTATTAAAGTCCATATAATCTGTTATACTGTGTAATTATTAGAATGATGTCATTATTATAATATAATTATTATTCTCACTTGATTTTCTTAGCAGTTACAGATAACCATGTACTAGTAAATACCATGTATTGAGGAGGTGGTTTTCTCTTGCATTCATCTAGACTAGGCCATGGTAAGTTTTGAGGCCATTTTTTTCTCAATTCTTCTTCTCTTTCATTTTCTTTAGCCATGTACTCCATTGTGTACTTTGGTTTCTTAGCAGTAGTGGAGGGTTTATCATTAGTATTATCACGTGACTCATCATGTGACAGGTTTAGTTCCACTGAATGAGTTGGTGATACCTCATCTGATGTAATATCTTCCTCCTTTTTAATATCTGACATTTCTTTCTCTTTCCAAGCTACAGCTGTCTTTGTGAGATATTTAATGGCATCCTCACCAGCTAGTGATGTTGGATACATTGCTTCTTTCTTTGTTTCTTTCTGTTTCATATTCTGTAAAACTTCTTGCAAGTTTTCAGCTGTTATTTCACGACCTTCCTTCAAAAGTTGTTGCTGAGCTAACAGAAGGTGTTGCTGAAGATAATTAGAAATGAAGTATTAACAAAATATTATAAACAATTTATACCTTTTGTTCCAGTAATTTCTGCTCTTGTTTAAATTTTAATGAGCACCTTACGAGTTTAAGTGCTGATAAAGCATGTTTGAAATTTGGTTGATGGAGTAATACTATTCTTAAATGTAGATTAGTAGCTACTAGATCACCACAAGTCAAATATATACCAGCTAATGTATAATGACCTACAGGCTAATTAATGAGTGATTATAAATGATATGTATCAACACACACACACACACACTTACTGAATTTGGTCTAATATCCAAAGCAGCTCTAGCAGTTATAATTGCATTCTCGAGGTAACCATGGCGATGAAGTACATTAGCCAATCCAATGTATCCAATATCTTTGTCTTGATAGTTAGCGTAATCAATACTTCTACGTAGACATTCAATACTGTTATAGCCATCACCTAAAGCTCTCCAGTATACTGAGGCAAGACTATACAAGCCCCAGTGATGTTTATGCTAAATTGATATATGAATATTAAATATAGTAATAACTACTATATAAATATACCTGTTTCATTGAGTGATATATTACATTAGCAGCTTCCGTAAATGTATGCATTGTACCAGTGGCTTCATCTACTGTATTAATTAACAACTAAACATATAATAAATTAATTATTTTAAAATGTAATTATAATAATATATTACTTGTCGTAATCCTGTTTCTGAAGACACATTATTTTCTTTTAATAGTCTTCGATTAGCTACACCCTCTAAATGATCCAATGATGACATACTAAATGATAGAGGTGTAATATCAACACAGTTTGGTTCATAAAGTGAAGAGGCAGAGGGGGAGGAAATGAAAAGCTCTTGGAACCTGTGAAGGTACTAATGAGTTATATATAATTATGAATTATTTATTCATTACTTTATTCCTCTAGCTTCTGGAGTGAGAAATGTTCCAGTGAAACGAGGTAGACTTTCTGAACTATCTTCAACCAAATCAAGACATTGTTTTTTATTAGGCCAGTATGGGTCATTATATTCAGGAAGTGAAGAGGAGGAAGAAGAGGAGAAGATTAACTCTTCAAGAGGTGGTGATAATGCATTATAAGACATAAATTCCATTTGTCTATAAGCCTCAGTATATTTGGAGTTCCTATTTGAAGATTTGTCTTGATTTAATTTTGATGTCATAGGCTGATCATGTGATAATATAATTGGAGTGGGTGTGGTTATGTCACATGTCGTTACCCAGTATTTATTATACAGACAGACAGACAGACTATCAGTTGATGATGATGTACGAATTGTTTCTACTGCATGTGATATAACAGTGGTAGGTTTAATTAGAGTGGGTGTGGTATAAGACTTCTCACTGATTTGATTGGTCAGTTTGGCACTAATTGTAAATTTTTCATTCACCAGAACATCATTCAAATCATTCTCCAAATCTTCTTCATTATCATCTTGTTTCTCTTCAAGAAGTGATAATTCACTCATTATCGCTTCAAGTATGTTTTGAAAAGCTTCAGAAAATGTATGCACTCCAGAATGAGTCTCACTTCTGGTATAGGACTGAGTCCGATGAATCCAACTATGTTCAAACTTGAACTGATGACTGGTAGCATATATGAGGTCTATCCATTGATCTAATACTATAGGATTATGTGATATTTGATGATGAAATATATCGGCTAACAATTCATAAAATTCCTCTAATCGTTTATAACTATCTCTTATTTTCTTGTTATTATCATGAACAATATCTTGAGATCTCATTTCACACAATAGACTATGTACTAGAGACAGCGTGTGATCATAACGATATTCATAATGAAGAGCCGTTTCAAATGCTCTCAATGCTTGACTCAGAAATCCTAAAGACTTTATAAAGAATTAAGAGTTACATCATCGTGATCACAGTAAACTCATAAAATACATGAGAAATATTATGAAATGAAATTTGCACTCAATCACTATATATATACCGTTGCCATGGTTACCTTTCAGCTGCTGCAACCATCACAAACAAGTTTAGTTTATATCATTAATAGTATAATGGTATTACTTACAACATATATTTTCCCAAGTGTATAATACAGTACTCCACTATGTGGTGACAATGATATTGCAGTCTTTAATGGTATCAATGCCTCATGAATTAGATTACCACGATGAAATATATTTGATAAGTGTAATAGAGGTATGTCATGATGAGATCTATTATGAACAAGAGGAATTTAATTAGCAGACTAATTAATTAACATACTGTGGAGCATAATGAAACAATCTTTTAATACATTGTATGGCTTCAGCTGGATCTCCTACTACTCTCCAGTATATTGTAGCTAGATTATATATTACCCATGAGGTAGAGTTCTAGAATGAGTTTAGGTAATATATAAGTTATTAATTATTAATATTAAAGGAACTTACTCGTTCTAATGCTTGATGTACTGAGCGACCAAACTCATGAATTTGGAGATAAAATGGAGCAAGAAGAGTTGATTCTGGTCCTCCTGTAATTATATCACTAGACATGATCATTTCTAGATGCTCAAGAGCTGAAATATGATGTGGTAACTTTGAAAAATGGTAACAGTGAGGTTCGGACTCCTGTGTGTTAGGGGCTGCATCAAGATAATCATCATGACTATGATAATGATAATAATTAATATTGATTATCAATGAATAAATTAATTCATACTTGATATCTTTCTTAACTAGAGACATTACAGTAGATATAGATAGGTCATGTGACCAAAGGTTTTTAATTGGCATGCAATCATTTGGGGTAACAATCGGATTATCAATAAAGAATCCATCAAGATCTGCAATTTCCTGAAACTCGTGTTTCTGATGGAGAAGTGTTTGATGAAGATGATGCAATCGTACAATCCTTTTTTCTTGTTCTAGTAGAGCTACCAGATTGAATGACTGCTGTAGATCATATGGGGAACCATCCTATTTCAAAACATTATGGTAGGTACATATAATAAATATTAATATTACTAATAACCTGTGTGTTTATCTTGCCTTCTTCAGTAATTATCCAGTGAGAAGATGCTGAGTGGGATACACAACAAAATGACAAAATATAAACAAGATACATCAACATCACCGCCTTCTCACTGCAATTCAAAACAAAAAAAGGGTGTGGCTCATGCACTCTGAAATATCACGTGACTTTTTCAGTACTGTGCTTAGCAACTAAGACAAGAAATAACAATAACTTATTATTATGTCATTATTGGTTAAAAGGATGCATTTGCTGTCATAATTCTTTCCAATTCCAAATGTTTTGGTGTTCTAGATGTGCAATAATTTGATTTATTGATGAGCCCCACCCACTTTTCCTGCAAAGTTTGAAATGTCTCAAATATGTGTATATGCAAGATTCAGGCCTCCAATGAAACACAAGATCAGATACAACAAACTAGAAATTGAATCAGATCGAGTTAAGATAGCTGTAGGAGATGAAGAGACGGAGAAGTTCTGTGGTCAGCAGTACATCCAACATGAATTCAAGTTCAGTTCAGTATTTGATAGTACAATATCACAGCAACAAATATTTGATGAAGTTGCAGTGGAAATGATAGATAGATTTGTTGATGGATTTAATGGAACAGTATTTGCTTATGGTCAGACAGCATCTGGTAAAACATATACTATAGAAGGTAGTGGAAGACAGTATGAGGAGAGGGGCTTGATTCCACGAACAATATCCTATGTCTACTCTATTCTTGATAAGAGAAGAGAAGAGGAGGATATTACAATTCATATATCATTTATGGAGATTTATCAAAATGTTGGTTATGATCTCCTTAATCCGGGGAATAGAAATGAAGGGATGATGTTGACCCTACCAAAGGTATTGAAATAAATTTTGTGATGATTGTAACAAACATATTTCTATTAGGTTACTGTTGCTGAGAGTCCTAATGGTGATGTTTTAGTGAAAAATCTGTCTTCTCATCTTGCAAGTAATGAGGATGTTGCTCTTAGTTTGCTTTTTCAGGTATTACTATTACTTAAATTATGATAAATTTTATTATTGTATTTAGGGATCAACATGTCGCAAAGTTGCAGAAACTGTTATGAATGTTTCTTCATCAAGATCTCATGCTGTGTTTACATTAACACTCACTGTACATAAACCTGGTTCTGAAATCAGAACAAGGTACTACATGAAATTAAATGATATTAACTATTAGGTACTATAATGAACATTAGGTCTAAACTCCATCTTGTTGATTTAGCTGGTTCAGAGAGAGTACACAAGACTGGTGCTATTGGACAGGTTTTGCAGGAAGCAAAGTATATTAATTTATCATTACATCATTTGGAACATGTCATAGTGGTACTACATAAGCAATATACAAGAGGCAGTAGCATTACTCCTTCTTCAAGCTCTGAAAGAGGTTGTAGTAGGACACACAGCTGTGGGTTTGTACCTTACAGGAATTCTCTGCTCACAATGGTGCTTCGAGACAGCCTGGGAGGTAATTGTGTAACTGCAATGATAGCAAATTTATCACCAGAAGAGGGTAATATCTTGGAAACAATATCAACATGTCGATTTGCTCAAAGAGTTGCTTGTATATCAAACAAAGCCAGGTCTAATGTTACATCAGTGTTAACTTATATGACATTATTTTATTACAGGCGTAATGAAGAGTTAGATGATAAAGTAATTATCAGAAAACTGAAAGAAAGAATTCAAGAATTAGAAGAAGAAGTGAAACTGTTGAAGAATGATGATAGACATGTAAGTGTAAAATGTAATACTGAATTATAATAATAATAATAATAATATTATTATTTAGTGTGCAGTATCTAAACTTAATGAAAAAGATAAGAAACTTTGTCATAAAATACTTTATGATTATCTACATGGTAAAATACAGGATCCAGCTAGCGAAGGTACTTAATATTTATATGATAATCAATATAATGGTATGTTATCTGTAGGTATTAATAATACTGCAATGTTTAATGAGTGCTTGTCTGTACTGAGGGATGTTGTGATACATACTATTAAACACAGTAAAAGACAACAAAAGGAAAAACTCTCCTCTCAAAAACCTATTGTTGTAAAACAGATAGCACAATCTGTAGTTTCTCCTCCAAATGAACCACTAAATACATCATCAGTGAGGTCTCATTCAACTAGTCCACATTCTGTATTCAGCAGTGGATTTGCTAGTTTAAAAGATGAAGAAGGTACAACTATTTCTTACAGTGAAACGTCTGTATCTCGACAGATGAAACATGGACTGTTGAGTAGTAAACAGTTAAAATCACAAGAGAATCCTGTAGTAAAACAGATGCATGAACAGAGACAAGTATTGCAAGAAAATGTGAATTTCTTGAGCCTCAAAGTACAGGAAGATAATGCGAGGTAATAACAAAAGGATATCCTTTCAGTAAAACTCATTATAATTTTATTATAGCACTGAATTACATGCTATTGAGGGTAATTTGTGTAAACAACGGGCTCAAATATTGAAGTTAGAAGAAAATGGATCTCTTGAAGAACTGATTAGAGAAAGAATGGTCGAACAGCAGCTTAGACTCAAAAAAGTATTTATTGTAAATAATTATTAGAAACTGAATATTCATTAGTATTACAGACCAGATTAGCTGAGAAGTTGACAGAAGTACAATATAAACTAAAACTCATGAATATTTCACAACCAACATCATCAACTAATAAAACACCAAATGATATAGTAGAGAGTACAAATGAATCTCAGAAAAAAGTATGTTTGATTAGATAACCAGTATATTATAGTTATAACATATTAGATCAGAGAAGATATCACTGACTTGAAACTAACTCAATTACAAAAACAACTTGAACTAAAAGAAGCAGCTACAAGAAAAAGACTAATATCATTAAAACAACAACTACAAACTCCAGTAAGTGAGAATTATCTACAGGAGGGCCCTCCCATACATGAGTGTCTTCATTTATGTTGGTTTGTAGCTTCATTACTTAACCACACTATCAAAACACATCATTGTGCTACAGTTATAGTTCTTCTTGTAGCTACTTAACATTATATATAACCATACATGTTTCAGACACGCACAGCAGATTCTGAAGTGTCTCTGAATAAACCAATCAAAATGACTCATTCATCCACATTGCAAAGTAGTCCACCCTCATTCCAGTTACAAAAGATAGATTCTCAGTTAAAAGAACAAAAGATACCAACACACAATGAAAGGGAAACACAGTACACTGCTGAATTGAACAATCATAAGACAAGAATACAACAAATAAGAAAATGTATAAAAGCTGCTATCACAATACAAAGGGCATGGAAAAAATATAAAGGATTAAAAAGTTGATTTTGTTTAAAAAAAACATTTTAACATTTAAAGTAAAGCAGTTATTCTTTCTTTATCATGAAGAATCACTTTATTTCCTTGAGGATCTTGTGTTAACCATGTACCATCTGATATATTTTCCAACACACTTGAACACACAGTTGTTAGCTTTATTGCCATAGCAACCATGTCACTGACAAAAATGTAGAGTGAGAGATGGGAGGGTGTATGTTTTGAGGGTGGGTGTGTTGTAGACATATAGCTCCAAGTTGCTTGTTGGATTGGAGAAGATAGTATGGGAATCAGTCTGCACAGGATTGGTAAGGATTGTCTTGTAGAACGATACCGTAGATTCATAATGTGTAGCACACAAAACTGTGACACGAATTCCATCTTCTAATCCGATATGTGCAGGAATGGAAACCAGTGACATCACAGGCAGGAGATAATTATATTCATGATGCTGATACCATTTCCCCCAGTTCTGTGTTGTGATAGAAACAGATCCATTTTCTACTATTGCAACCCATGTAGTTAATTCAAAGATTTCTCGATAGGAATAGTTCATGTGAGAACTTGTTACAAAGCTGATAATAGTAGAAGGAATACTGCCCACTGGTGAGTCATCAAGATGATTCTGGTAGAATGGTGTAAGTGTCGGTAGAAATACAAATTGTTGTGCAATGGGAATTGGGAGCAAAGAGAGAAGACAACTGTTGTCTTAGTAAGGCTGCATATTCTGTTAGAAAGGAAACCTCTACACTCATCTTCAATGAACTATCTATCATACAAACAGCTAAAATAAATAAAATTTAGTAATTATAGGGTTAATAATTATGTAAACATACGTTCCAAGGATACTGCTCTATATTGTAACACATTCCACAGTCTACCTTCTTTAATAGACTCAGCAAGTTTATCATATTCTGATAAAGAATTAAAGCCATATAAGACCATAAAATCAGGCTTATCCCATCGAATAGGAACAGTATTGGGAGTTCCTCCAGATGTCTTTATCTATGACATAAGATATATAACATATACATGTAATACATATATACAGCTGAATTTATATACCATTCTTTGAGCTATTGTTTTTGCTTTTCTCTTGAAGAAAGGTTTCTCTGCACTTAACAATGCTGGAAGATTTAGATGGAGTTTGTTGACTTCTGTCAAATGGTTTACCCTGTGTGTTTAGAACTAATTTTAAATTTGTATTATCCATTTTAACATCAATAGATTCAGGACGAGTACAAGGAATCAATGAAGAACGTTTAGATTTTTTAGGCTGCAGTTCATTACTTTCGCTGGAAGTATTCAATACTGACAAAGTATCACCTGAAATGAAATAATTAAACTATAGTATCATATATATACTCTTGATATTACTATGATCAGGTGTTTCTACTACTTCCCATTCATCGTCATCTCTATCACTTCTATATTCCATTCCTTCTTCATCTTTGTCAGGAGCATCAGGGAGTCGACGATGAAGAACTTTCACATGATTCAATGGTTCCTCCCACATCACTATAATCATATATCTAGATATATCAAATAGATCAGTTGGATATGGAGTTGTACCTTGAACCATAATAATTATGAATATAAACTAGTTATGAATTGATCACGTGATACAATCTAGACAACTTTTCCTGTATTTTCTAAAGAAGGTAAAGGCAGAATTATGGGTGATCAGTTACTTTGGGCTGTTAAGAATGGAGATTTAGAAGCTGTAAAACAGACATTCGATAAGGTATACATTATACTGCCTCTTAAAACAGGAAATCACAACCTGTATAATATATATATAATAATTATATATATCAATAAGTACAATAACTATAATTGTATAAATATATAAATATATATATAATATATGAATTATATATAATAATTATATAATTATGTATGTATTTATCTTATCTTAGACTGGATTTGAAGTGAATGTTGAGTTGACAGGTGGGAGGAATGCATTACACTTTGCTGCAGATTATGGACATGTTGATATAATTGAATATCTAATATCTAAAGGGGCTAATGTCAATGTAAGTATATTTCTCCTTTTACAATCAATAGTTATAATTATTATCTAATCCAGCTGAAAGATAAGCATGGTATAACTCCTCTTCTGGCTGCAATTTATGAAGAGCATACTGACTGTGTGAAAATGCTATTAAAATCTGTTAGTTTTATTAATAATACATTATTAATATTAAATATCGTGGTTATTAATTAGGGTGCTAAGACAGATGGTAAAGCTCCCGATGGGTCATCGTATATTGACTGTGCTAATGTTGAGATTAAGGATTTACTAAAGTGATAATTATTATGTGTTTATATATTCCAATTCCGCCAACTGTTTATGTAGTGTATAATTTTGCAATAAAAAGAAAACAAATATCTTTTTAGAGGTTTTGAATGATAATTATGGTAATAGTTAACTATATTATTGATATTGTTTGTCATATAATGATGGTTATATATATCTGCAGAAAAAGCAAATTATTGAAGGTTGAAAGTATAAAATACCAAATTGATGTTAATATGATGATGTTAGATATAATATATATGGATAAAATAGGAAACCATTATAGTCTAGTGTTAATGTTTAAACAGCCATTTCCATTGCTATCTTACTGTGGGGTTTATATCCTTCAAGTTTAAAATCATCAAATTTGAAATCATCAATATCTGTCACATGACGTGTTATTAACAGCTTTGGAAACGGGCGTGGCTCTCGTTGTAGCTAAAACAAAATAAATGTGAATAATTATAATATAATATAATGTATACCTGTTGTTTGAGTGGTTCTATATGATTAAGATAAACATGAGCATCACCTACAGTATGAATAAAGTCTCCTGGCTAATGAAAATATAATTAATATATATATTTAATGAAATAAATAGTTACCTGCAAATTACAAACCATTGCTAACATGTACGTAAGTAAAGAATAACTTGCTATATTAAACGGCACACCTAAACCCTGGGCATTAATTAGAATTAATATTTGAATATACAAAATCAATATTTCTTACCATATCACCTGATCTCTGGTAAAGTTGACAAGAGAGTTCATTATTGACAACATAAAATTGTACAAATGCATGACATGGAGGTAGAGCCATACTGTCTAGATCTAATCACAAAATAGTTATCAGATAATAATAATTATATAACAGTTAAACTTACCAACTGGATTCCAAGCGGTCATTATGATACGTCTATCATCAGGATTAGTACGTATTGTGTGGATGACACGAGCTAATTGATCTACTCCTTGTCCAGTATAATCTGTGTACATATCTTTATATTTGGCTCCAAAATGACGCCATTGAAAACCATAAACAGGTCCCAAATCACCTTTCAATTCAGGAAATAAAATACATAAGGAAGTAAATTATACTCTATATATATATACCTTCTTCTCTGTAATGAAGACCTCTACTATCTAGAAATGTTCTAGAGCCGTTTGCATCCCAAATTCGAATATTCTTGTCGGACAATTTTTTAGCATTTGTAGATCCCGATATAAACCACAGTAACTCTTCAGCCACGCCCCTCCAAAATACTCGTTTTGTTGTTACAAGTGGAAACTGATCTCGTAAACTAAATCTGATGATAAATAAAGTACTTTATAATATAATTTAAATGATCTCTATATTACCTCATTTGAGTACCAAATATAGACTTTGTTCCGACACCAGTTCTATCTCCTTTTGTAGTTCCATGGTGTATTATCTTCTCTATCAACTCAAGATATTGATACTCTTCATGACGAGAAACAGGAACTTGTGGGACTTTCTGTAAAGCCTCTTCATGTTTAACAGTAACATTTTCTGATTTGTTTTCATCATTCTCTACTTTTAAACTCATCTTTCAGACTTCCACTGAACAAAAATCCCGCCGTTCTGGGTTAATCACGTGATTCTTTAGGGTTCGGCCTACTACCCACGTGGAGCAAAGAAGGTGATATGGATGGTGACCAACAATCAGGGATGGATAGGATGTCCACTGTAATGACTGAATTACTTGGTGGTAGTGATGATGAGGTTAGTATATGATGGTCACATGACATGTTTAACATGTTTTTGTGTTATAGCCACAGAGAAAAGCGAGTAGAAGAAAGAGAAGAAGACAAGTACTAGAAGAGGAAAGAATGGCTGATAGTAGTAGTGATGAAGACGAAAAGATTAAAGTATATTAATAATTATTATGTCACATGTTCACCATGTGATGTTGTATTAGGGAAATGCTACAGTTGATCACTGCCATGTAATTCCAGACCCAATCTTATGGGAATATGAAAAGACATTAAAGAAGCTAGCTACTAAAGGAGGTTTGTTGCTATATTAAAGGTAGTGTTGTTTTGCTATGACAATAATGACCACTTTTTGTTATAGTATGTCTATTGTAGTTATATATAATTCAATATTAGTTAACTAAAGGAAGTTTTGGTTATAGTTATAACTAAAACAACACTAATTAATTGTGATGTAATAATACATTGTATACATTATTAATGCATTATAGTTGTGCAGTTGTTTAATGCTGTGAATAAACAACAAAAGGATTTAGACAAGAAACTAAAGTCTGTTGGCTCATCTGAAAGGAAAAGGGATAAAGGTATTATTATCAGTGCTGGGCGGTATACTGGCATTTAGTTATAATATTATCATGATATTCATTCCTGTTACAGTATTACAAAAATTTGCTTATTGAAATATTGAAAAATTGAATTTTAAGAGAATATTAAAATGCTCATGGTTCTAACAAATAATGTTATTGATCAACACCACTTGGGAAATATAATAAGGACATCATCTAACTCTAGAAACAGTTTCAGGAAAATGTTTTTTCCAGCGAAAAAATAAGTACCAAGGCTATAGTTCATGGTCCGATTAGAGTTTTAAGAGAACACTAAAATGCTCATTATTAACCCTTTGTTAACTCTTATAGTTTATTATTAACCCTTTGTTAACTCTATAGTTTATTATTAACCCTTTATTAACTCTAGTTTATTATTAACCCTTTGTTAACTGTATAGTTTATTATTAACCCTTTGTTAACTCTAGTTTATTATTAACCCTTTGTTAACTGTATAGTTTATTATTAACCCTTTGTTAACTGTATAGTTTATTATTAACCCTTTGTTAACTCTAGTTTATTATTCACCCTTTGTTAACTCTATAGTTTATTATTAACCCTTTATTAACTCTAGTTTATTATTAACCCTTTGTTAACTCTATAGTTTATTATTAACCCTTTATTAGCTGTAGTTTATTATTAACCCTTTGTTAACTGTATAGTTTATTATTAACCCTTTGTTAACTGTATAGTTTATTATTAACCCTTTATTAGCTGTAGTTTATTATTAACCCTTTGTTAACTGTATAGTTTATTATTAACCCTTTGTTAACTGTATAGTTTATTATTAACCCTTTATTAGCTGTAGTTTATCATTAACCCTTTGTTAACTGTATAGTTTATTATTATTAACCCTTTGTTAACTGTATAGTTTATTATTAATTTCAAGAGAACACTAAAATGCTCACGGTTCGTACAAACAACATTTTTGATCAAAAACACTGCAGAAACATAATAAGAACATCATTATTTAACTCTAGAAACAGTTTCAGAAAATTGTTTTTTTCTGGTCAAAAAATAAGTACCAAGGCTATAGTTCATGTTCCGATTAGAATTTCAAGAGAACCCTAAAATGCTCACGGTTCGTACAAACAACATTTTTGATCAAAAACACTGCAGAAACATAATAAGAACATCATTATTTAACTCTAGAAACAGTTTCAGAAAAATGTTTTTCTAGTCAAAATACAAGTACCAAGGCTATAGTTCATGGTCCGATTAGAATTTCAAGAGAACACTAAAATGCTCACGGTTCATACAAACAACATTTTTGATCAAAACCACTGCAGAAACATAATAAGAACATCATTATTTAACTCTAGAAACAGTTTCAGAAAATTGTTTTTTTCTGGTCAAAAAATAAGTACCAAGGCTATATAGTTCATGTTCCGATTAGAATTTCAAGAGAACCCTAAAATGCTCACGGTTCGTACAAACAACATTTTTGATCAAAAACACTGCAGAAACATAATAAGAACATCATTATTTAACTCTAGAAACAGTTTCGGAAAAATGTTTTTTCTAGTCAAAATACAAGTACCAAGGCTATAGTTCATGGTCCGATTAGAATTTCAAGAGAACACTAAAATGCTCACGGTTCATACAAACAACATTTTTGATCAAAACCACTGCAGAAACATAATAAGAACATCATTATTTAACTCTAGAAACAGTTTCAGAAAATTGTTTTTTCCAGTCAAAAAATAAGTACCAAGGCTATAGTTCATGTTCCGATTAGAATTTCAAGAGAACCCTAAAATGCTCACGGTTCGTACAAACAACATTTTTGATCAAAAACACTGCAGAAACATAATAAGAACATCATTATTTAACTCTAGAAACAGTTTCGGAAAAATGTTTTTTCTAGTCAAAATACAAGTACCAAGGCTATAGTTCATGGTCCGATTAGAATTTCAAGAGAACACTAAAATGCTCACGGTTCATACAAACAACATTTTTGATCAAAACCACTGCAGAAACATAATAAGAACATCATTATTTAACTCTAGAAACAGTTTCAGAAAATTGTTTTTTCCAGTCAAAAAATAAGTACCAAGGCTATAGTTCATGTTCCGATTAGAATTTCAAGAGAACACTAAAATGCTCACTGTTCCTACAAATAACATTTTTGATTGATGCCTACAAAATTTTCGTGGGTGTGGCTAATGATGGAACACGTGGTTAGTCGGTATTTAGTTATATCTTTTTAATTTTTTACCAGTAACAAAATTGTCAATACCGCCCAGCCCAGATTATTATTATTTATATAATAGTTTTATTTTAATTTTATTTAGTCATTCAATCTGTGGATAAGGATATATTCTTAGGTATGTTAAAAGGTAAACAAAAGGAAGAGAACACAAGACATGAGGTAATGTGATCCTTCATTATAATAATTATAATATATTTGTTATGTATAATGCTATAGGTATCTGATGATCAGCCATCTTGGTCCATTCTTAGAGACAATTATAAATTAGATGATGCAATGAGAAACTGGGATTAGTTATTATTTAATTAATATTATTTGTAGCTAATGATATTCACATGTGAACTGTTTGTACAATACACTATATCTAGTGTTTTGTGGTATTAGAACTATTTGGATTTTTCCGCTAAATCAAAAGGCATATTAACATGGCACATTCTGATAGTCCAAGTCGAGCAAGAGCTGTTGCTATGATTGGCATATCTCCACGAGAAATACCGTTTCCAGTAGAAGGTACAATACCTTATGATTTCTTGTGTACTGTATGTAATGGAATATTGAGCGATCCGGTACTTACTGGATGTTGTGGGAAGAATGTTTGTTCAGTGTGTCTATCAGAAGATCAAGGTGGTGTATGTCCTCATTGTAGTGCACAAGGCTTGTCGTATGTAACTGATCAAAGAATTAAACGACAGATTAAACAGCTAGTAATATACTGCAAACATCGTACAGAAGGATGTCTTTGGCAAGGCAATGTAGAGCAAGCTAAAGTGCATTTAGAATGTTCTGATGGTTGTCATTTTGAGAAGATAATGTGTCCAAAGAAATGTGGGGAGATGGTTGTACGTCAAAACCTGAGAGAGCATCTTCTAGCTAATTGCTTTATTCAATGGGAAGAATGTAAATTTTGTAAGTCGCTTCTTCCTGAAGGATCGTTGAATAATCATATAGAATCTCTATGTCCAGAATATACACTATCATGTAGTAATGAGTGCGGTAGCACAATCAAGAGATCAGAAGTACTTGATCATGTGACAGTTTGTCCCAATCATGTGGTACCATGTCCTTTCAAAGATGCAGGATGTACTGTTACTTTACAACGTAAGAAAAAGAATAGCCATTTAGAAGAATGCCAATTGGAACATTTGTCACTGGCATATACTACTTTACAACATCAAATGACAGATATTCGTGAAGAGATGAAAAGCAGTAGAGAGGAAACACAAGTTCTTAAAAGGGAGCTAGAAAATACGACACAAGAGGTAGCTTTAGTGAATTCAGAGCTTAGAAGACTGCAAGATAACCAAATGAAACTAACCTCTATGCTAGAATCAGAATTACGGTATTTTATAAACCAACCCCACAATTCAGTAGCTAAAACACTTTCTATAGAATGTATGAGGATTCAACTTAGTTTGTTCTCTAATCCATATAATGTTGTACTTTGTCCTGGATTTCCTCTCGTATTTCGTATGACAATGTTCTCACATTTCAAGAGTTCAGACAAAATTTGGTATAGTTTGCCATTCTTTGTTCAGAACGGATACCAAATGTGCCTAGCAGTTCATCCTAATGGAGCACAGGAGGGTAGAGGGACACATATATCTGTATATATACATCTCATGGCTGGTCCAAATGATGACTCGAGAAATTGGCCACTGTTGTTTAATGATACAGTGACTGTGTCGATAGTAAATCAGAATCCACACTCGTCTAAAACACGAGGAATTTTAGCAAGTAGAAGTCCTAAACTTAATAAACATTCTTTTGATTCAGAAGCAACAAATATTTGTCATAGTTTTGACGAGTATCAGTTTACGCAACAACAAGTATTAAGAAACATTATAGTTTCTTTATGTCGTGTTAATAAACCCGTTGGGAGTATTGGTCTTGCATTTGGATATATAGCAATGTTCTGTGCACACAGTAGTATAGGCCCTGCTGTTCTACTTAACGATTCTTTGGTATTTCAATTAAAAATCGAAAGTGTTGTTTCAGTGTGATGTGTTATTATAATTATAGTAAGTGTGAAACATTCATTATAATTTATGATATTTAGTTTAGGATGGAGTTGATGAAATATTTATTTCATTTCGACATATAGGACAAGTTCTTTGACACTATAATTAATAATATTCATTAATTAGTATTTTATGATTTCAAATATTTTTGATTTACCTTAAGCCATGGATCAATACAGTGGCTATGGAAGTCATGTAGACATGGTAATGACTTTATTACATCATTTTCCTGATATTCACTCATGCATATAACACAACTATATAATTAATTATATACTATGATAAAGTTAGTGAACTATTTAATACCTTAGTTTTGATGGATCATCCTGACATGATTCTCCATCAAATTTTCTTGTTGGTAAGTTACTAAGCACTATATATATAATAATAATAATAATAATATTATTATACAAACTGTTTCTCTCACTTTCATCAGTTAGTCCAGATGATCTAGCAGGTCCTAATCTTTCTGCTAGTTCTAATAGGTCCTGTTATTAGTATATTACTATACAATACACATGTACATGTACTAAATACCTCGTATGATCCCATGTTACTACCAATGGGAGGTAATGAATGTGACGACTGGCCCATTATAGCAGTATATAATAACATTGGATGAATGCGAGTTAAATTCCTTTCAAATGTTTGACGTGACATGCGACTTGATCTTCTTTGATGTGGTATAGTTACCATTAAAAATCTTCTAGCATCAGCAACTGTCCAATTATCAATTCGTGTTGCTAGAGCATCCATATTATCTCTAATGATCTCTGGTCTAAAAATATGACTTAATAAACAAATATAATACATTTATAATATTATACCTATTACTACTTCCATCAGTATCATCTCTCATGAAGGAACGAGTAGAAATTGCTGTACCAAATGTTTCACCCTATAATAATAAATACCAATCATTACAAGTAATTAAATAATTATGTATGGACTAACTGTGTCATGTGACCTGTCTGTATTAAATTGAGTCTACAGTATATGATATAAAGCATTTCACATGTTTATCACATGATAAATCAACTGACCTGCAATCTTCTGGCTATTAATTCATCATCACTCAATCTTGTTTCTTGTACAAGCACTACATCATCCTATACAATACAAATACAGTATCACTTGTAATATTAATAATAGACTCACATCATCATCTTCTTCATCTCCTGAATCAACTACAATAACATCTTCCCTGTCTCCATCATAATGAATATTGACAGTAACTCTTAACTGATCATTATGAGATGTTGTAGGGATATCAACAGGTGTATCATCCACACTAAATAAATCATCTACAGTACTATTAGTCACATGACTGCCATGAGATGTATTGGAAGATAGTCTGCTTCCAGAGACATGATCGGTACCTGATGTACTTTGAGGATTCAAAGTACCAATAGTCACATGACCTGCACGTGACCCAGCATTGGAGAGATCAACTTGAAATAAAACATCCAATGGATCGCGGTCTGTTTGATGAGGTGTAGTTTGTGTTGTATTACCCTGAACTAAATGTACAGATGGATTTGATAATGTTCTGTACGGTAATCTTGTAGTGGATAATGTGAAGTCATAATGTCCACCTAATGACCGACTAGAATCAACAGTACTACTACCACTGGATGAGCCAGATAATAGCACATCATTAGGTTCACTACTGGAAAAGAAATGGATAAGTATATATATTATATATAATTATACATAAATAATTATTATTAATTATAATTACCTTTCAGAGATGGAATTAGCTAGTCTATAAGATTTTGGTCTGTATTCCTCTTCTTCTCCTTCCTCTGTCATAGCTCCATCTCTCTTTCTCCTTTTTCTCTTGAGTTTTTCTCTATTTGATGCCATGAAAACAGACCTGTCACTCATAGAGTATCACGTGATTATCTTGTGATATAAATCATAATAAACTCCACCCTCTTGAGTAAGTAATATTAATAGTGCGATCTGATCTGGTGTCTATACTACAGTCTATAGTAATAAAAGTAAGAGTAATTTATTGTGTTATTGTCTATATATATAACATATGTTAAAATTACGTATATACTGTGTTATATGTCAATGTGTATGTATATATATATATATATATATATATATATATATATATATATATATATATATATACACATTATAATATGGAATTGAAATTGTATTATGTATGTATATATATATATATATATATATATATACATATATATATGTACATATATATATATATATCTTATATATATATAATTATACTCTTTGTTAATAATGATAATATATTACAATATAATTATATAATGTGATAGCTTTAATAGTTGTATTTCAGATATTCATTAATTATATAATTATTATTAATTAAAAGTAATGAATTTTATTATATAACATTATCAAACAAGTGATTCTGTTTTGCATAGTATATTATATAATAGCCACACCTATAAACAATTTGATTAAATTCCATATAATAGATACACATCATGTGTGAAGTACTTCCAACCATTGATGAGGCAAGTCCTAGTCCAGAAGAGGAGAATACAAGATTAGAACAACTTATGATATCTATGTTAGAGGTTAAGAAAATATACATGTATTATGAATATGATCATACATCATGAACTAATACATTGATAAACTCATACTCTCATACATTCATACTCTCATACATTCATACTCTCATACATTCATAAACTCATACTCTCATACACTCCTAAACTCATTCATTCATACCCTCATACATTCATAAACTCTTACCCTCATACATTCATAAACGCATACTTTCATACATTCTCAAATTTTAGGAGAGAGAGAAGATGATGAATAAATTACAAGAAACTCAAGAAGCATATTCAGAGACAGCACACAAATTATCACAAGTTGAAATAGATAATAATATTTTAATGAGACAATTACAAGCGTTGTTACCCAAAGAAGAGGTACTATTATTATTAATAATAATAATATATTTTATAACATGATCTGTTTAGGATCAAGAAGCATTACAAGTACTACTTGATGAACTGAAGACTAACGGTGGTATTAATAATGATCATATTGAAGAAGTACAGAAATGGCCTATTGCTGCTGAAATAGCAGCTCTTGCTCGTGAGCTAGCAGGTTTAAAAGAGACAGTATTAGAGAAAGAGGAAGAGGTTCAGGAACTAAAAGCAGAGAGAGCAAATATGAAATTATTATTAGAACATTTGGAATGTCTGGTATCACGTCATGAAAGATCTCTTCGTGTTACAGTATTAAAGAGACAAACCGCTAATACTGGAGTCTCATCTGAAGTGGAAGTTTTAAAAGCTCTGAAAAGTTTATTTGATCATCATAAAGCTCTTGATGAAAAGGTTTACACAATTTATTATTAAAATATATTATTCCATCTTCTTATATTTGTAGGTTCGTGAACGACTGAGAGCAGCCAATGAAAGGAACACGATTTTGGAAGAGGAATTAATGCTTGCAAATCAGGAAGTAAGTCATGTGACATTCATGTTACATTGTTGTATTTTATTCAACCAATCAGATTAAGTCGTTACATGAAGAAGCTAGACGTATGAAACGATTAATGGCTCAGAGAAATTCATTTCGTATGAGCGCTAATTATGATGCTGTTGGATTTACTCAAGAACAGCTTAGCATGTTACAAGAGAAAGATCAGACCATTTCAGATCTTCAGTTTTCACTCGATGAAAGAACAGCAGAATTAGATGATGTAATGATATGATAATTATATGCATTGTTATTATGTTCATCAAAATAGGCAATTCAAACGAGAGATGAGTTTACTGAACGAGTTCAAGAAGCTGAAGATGAATTAGAGATTGTATTAGGAGATCTTCATAACACCAGGACTGAATTGAGCAAATTAAAACAAGTAATTAATAATAATAATAATAATAATAATAATAATTATTATTATTATTATTATATAGTCACTTCAGTCAAATCAACAAGAATCAACAAGTCTTTTAAAACAAGAACTTGCTTCTTGTCAGGATCAACAATCTTGTTTACAAGTAGAGAATCAAGAATTGAATAATCATATATCTTTATTAGAAACTAAACTACTAAAGGTATAATGAAATACATGTGTGTGTGTGTGTGTGTGTGTGTGTGTGTGTGTGTGTGTGTGTGTGCGTGTGTGCATGTGTGTGTGTGTGTCAATAGTTATATTTATTAATAGGAAGAAGAAATTAGTCAGAATTTAAAGAGTGAGTTGAAACAGAAAGATATCTCATTACATCAAGCAAATAGTGTTAGAGAAGAGCAGAACAGACAAATTTCAGAACAGTTAACAAAAGTGAGTTTCTAAAGGGTTAATATTAATATTGTTTTGTCTGTATTATTTATTGTCTTATACTAGGCTGAACAAAAACAAGGAAGCTTTGAAATACGTATTCTGGAATTAGAGGAAGAAATTGAGCTCAAAACACAACTTCTATCATCAGTAATATAAACAATTATATTATATATTGTTATATATTATATATATGTCTTTAGGCTCAAGAGAAGGAGAAAGTAAATGAAGAGCATATCGAGAGACTTCAGAATACTGTAGAGAGAATGTTGAAAGAATCTAACCAACGAATGAAAACACACTTTGCAGAGAAGAAATCACTAATGGATGAAAGAGTAAGTGATATTTTATTATTATTATTATTATTATTATTATTAATATTATTGTAGAATTCACTAAATGAGATAGTTGATAGTTTAAATTCTAAATTAGCTACTTCACAACATGAAAATCTATCAATGAAAGATCAGTTAGAGAGGCTTAAAAGAGAGTTACAGACTGCTAAACAGGTAATCTTTTCTACTGATATTAAATACATCATTCCACAAGTTAATAATAGAAACTAGATGATATTCAACGAGGCTACAGACATTCCCGAGTAACTGACTTAGATTTGGCTAAAACTGAATATATCAAAAAAAGAACCAATTCTGAGGTCTATAGTTTGATAACACACACTGTCCACTTCATTTATTAAATATGATAGGTATCAAATGAATCTGATTCTCAAACTGGTGATAATTTGGGAACTGACCTAGATAGAGGTTCTTGGGACTTTTCAGAACCTGGTGCTGTATCAAGACTCATGTCCATTTTAGAGGGACAAGTTTCAGTCTTAGATGAACAGCTGCAGTAAGAGAATATTTATTTTGTTCACTAATAATATATGTGTTATAATTAGATCAATGGATGAGCCTAGTCTTGAAAACCAGTTTGACAGTACACATAAACCTGTTGTATCTGATAGAGGAAGTGGAGGAGAAGCCCCTCCTGTAAGCATCAATTATTGAATATGATGATATATTAATTATTAATTTATACAGCCTGGTTCACCACCTCCTCCATCTCCAATGAGAGTCAGTTTAAGACCGAAAATCAAATCGGAAACTCTACCAAGGTATTGTGAGATAGTATAGTCTCATTGTCTAGTATTAGCTGTAGTGTGTAGTTCAATTTTGTAAAAACAGTCTTTGTAGTCTAATGAGTATACACAATGAGTTGTAGTGTGTTAGTATATTGTATACACAAAGTGTATATTATTACACAAAGTGTTAGTATAATCATCATTGTGTTATTGTAGTTCAGTATATAGAGTCCAAACAACTGATGCAGATATAATACCAGATATAAGTGGAGGAAATACTCATCATTTCTCTCCTACATATCAAAAACATAAATCTACCAAGTCCACAACGGCCAAAGGTATTAGTTCAAGTGTTAAAAAAGTTTTTAGAAGGAAGAGTGGTAATGGAACACACAAGAAGAGCAGTCCTGAAAAGAGAAACAGTGCTCCCGCTGGTATTAACACTACAGGTATAGTATATTATTATTATTATATGTATTGAAGTACAGGTATTGTGTTTATTAGTTATGATACATGATTCATTAGGTTCTACACCTATCGAGCAACAAAGAACATCTTTAGATCTTTCAGAAGTTACAATATTACTTGAGCCAGCTCATTCTGATTCAGAAACTAGAAAAAAGAAGTATATTATTAATAATAATTATAATAATTATTATTAATAGTTAATTATTACTATATAGAGCTGATCTGGTGAAAACTGCATTGGAAATTGGATTACCATTCTCAGAGTGGGATAGTAATCTAGTAATGGCTTGGCTTGAAGTCAGTGTGGTATTATATCTCATTAAAATAATTATTTAGTTAATATTGTTAGGTATGGGTTGGTATACCACAGTGGTATGTGTCCGCCCTTGAGCGAAATATACAAAGTGGATCAGCAATAGAAGTGTGTTTGTGTGTTTGCTTGTAATTTCATTCATAATGTGTTATTGTAGTCATTAACTGATGCTGAGCTTAGTCTGCTATTGGGAATTACAAATTCAATGCATAGATTGAAATTGAAATTGGCTCTACAAGAAATTTTATCAATCACTACTTCACGAAGTCTTGCAAGAACTGTAAGTGGGTTGTAATCATGAATATTCATGAATGAAACATATATACTTACATATATCATAATACTACACTCAATACATTATGTTATATATACTTGCATATATAATACTACACTCAATACATTATGTTATATATACTTGCATATATAATACTACACTCAATACATTATGTTATATATACTTGCATATATAATACTACACTCAATACATTATGTTATATATACTTATATATATAATACTACACTCAATACATTACTTACATATATAATATAGGTTCCATCATATGGAGATATGACTCACGATTGGATTAGTGATTATTGGCTTCCATCACTTGGTCTACCTCAATATAGTGTAAATTAATAATAATTATTGTTATAAAATATTATATTATATATTATAGGATATATTTCGGATATGTTTAGTAGACGCTCGCATGTTAGAACATTTGACAAAGAAAGATTTGAGAACAGTATTAAAAATGTTAGACTCAACACATCGTAATAGTCTTCAATATGGAATTACTGTATTAAAGAAACTTGATTATAACAAAGAGGTTAGTTAATATACCTCGATATATAATCTGTTGTCAACTATTTATTAGCATTTAGAAAGATGTAAACAAGATATTAATAGTAATAAAGGTATGTATGTCCCTATTATTAATTAATTAATTATTTATTTATTTATTAGATGTTCTTCTATGGAGTAATGAACATGTTATAAGATGGGTTGAGTCAATTGGATTGGGTGATTATGCCACTAATTTATATGAAAGTGGTGTTCACGGTGGAGTGATTGCATTAGATACTGACTTTGATAGTGAATCATTATCTCTAGCACTTAAAATACCACAAACTCATCAAGAGGTAATTAATATTTAATAATAATAATAATATTATTATTATTATCAGATACGAAGAATTGTGAAAATGGAATTTAATAGTTTGTTGGTTGAAGGAACAAATAGATCATCGTCTGAGGTAATTAATAATAATAATATTTATAAATAATAATTATTATAATATATTATAGTCACAATCACATGGTAAGATAGTACGAAGGATTAGTAAACGACTTAAAGTTGGGAGACGTGTTCCTCCTAATGAGTTTGTATTAATTCGTCCTATTTCTCCAGTCTTGGTTTCATCATCCGTTAGATATTCTCCTATTCCTGTAGAGTCAACTTCATCTTCTCCATCACAAGGTTAATGAATAATTATTATTATTATTAGTATTATTATTATTTCATTTTGCTTTACAGATGGAGATCTTGGTGAAGAGATTTTTAAAGAAATGACAGTTTAAATTTTTGTTGTTATTATAATTATATTATAATCATTGTGTTTTGATACTGTTCCCCATTTGTAAATTATAAATTATAATAAATCAATAAGTTATTGCGCATGCTCAGTACAATTCCAGTCCATGTGGCAAAATGGCTGGTAGAGGACGAGGTCGTCATGAACCTCAGTTGGACCCACACAGAGAAAAGGCAATGAGATCAGTATTTGTAGCCAATATAGCTTTTGAAACAACAGAAGATCAGTTAAGAGCAGTACTGAATGAGGTACTTCGTAATTATCATTTATTAGGGGGATCTATATATATATAGTATGATGGTGACATCATCCCTTTGATGTGGTGAGTTCTACATACTTTATTGGGGTCAACTCGAATATACGGCACCTCATTAAAATTCATAGACACACCCCTCGATCCTAGGGTCTCTTATCGGTAGGGTTTTGATCTGTGTCAAATTAAACTGTTGCCACGCCTACCTCTGGTGCCGTGTATCCGAGATGATCCCTTTATTGTATATAGACCTTCCATGTGCACACTATGCAGTTGATGTCACCATCATACAATATGTTGTATATAGTATGAACATAGGACCCTCGTTTTGTGTTCTCGGATATGATATAGCCCTCGCAGGCTTGGGATGTTTCACATCCTCGGACACAAACCTTGGGTCCTATATAGAACCTGTTAGCATACTATATATATATATTACATATATATATTATTATTATATATATATATGTTTATTTTATGTGAATTGTCAATGATATTATATTATTGTTTATTGATTAGGTTGGTCCAGTTGTGAGCTTAAAATTAATCCAAGATCCATCTACTGGGAAGCCTAGAGGGTTTGGTTTTTGTGAATATGAAGATGCAGAGACAGCAATGAGTGCCTGTCGTAATCTGGTTGGAAGAGAACTGAATGGTCGACCGTTAAGAATTGATAGTGCTATGAATGCCCCTGGAGAAAATATGAAAGGGAGTGTGGCTATACCTGGTGGTCCTATAGAACCTCCTGTACATGGACCTATGGTACCACCTGAAGAAGCTCCGGAGGCAATCACAAAAGCAGTTGCAAGTTTACCTCCTGAACAAATGTTTGAATTAATGAAACAGATGAAATGGTGTATACAATATAATCCTAATGAGACAAGGCAGTTATTATCACATAATTCACAATTAGCTTATGCTCTCTTACAAGCTCAAGTTGTAATGAGAATTGTTGATCTGGAAAAGGCACAGACACTACTACATCGTTCTCCAAGAGGACCACCCCTTCACACACAGGGTGCTCCTCATGGTGATCCATTTATATCTCATTCTGGAGGTGGGAGAGAATTGTACAGAGAACATCTCTCCTCAAGGGGTCCTCCTCCTCCTCCTCCTCCACCCCCTCGTAGTATGAGAACTCATGACCACAGGGGACCACCTTCAGATTTTCTTAGAGGTCCATCTTCATCATCTGAAGGATTGAATTCACAAGATCAAGAAAGGACAGCATTACTCATGCAGGTATTGAGTTTGAGTGATGATCAGATTAAAATGTTACCTTCTGATCAGAGAAACAATATTTTGAGACTCAAAGATCAATTAGCTCAGACGAGACAATGATTTAGTTCTTTAACATCAGAATTTCATTTAATAATGATATTTACACGTATTTGTGGTTAGGTATTGTGTAATATAATTGAATTATTGGTATAAAACAATAACGATGACGGATTAATAATAATTAACTGAACTCAAACAAGAAAATAATTGGTTAATAACACACTCTTCCAATAGTTACATTAATTGCTAGATTTCCATTCTCACCAAAGTGCTGTGCCATAGCAGGTTCAAATATCAAACAGTCATTACCAGTAATAACGTTAGCAATTCCATCATGAATACTTCGTGGTTTAGCTTCCCATGTCAATTTTCTACTGTGTCTAGAATCAACTAACTCAAGTTTATAACGAAATTGTTCAGCTTGCTTTTCTGTTCCTATTATTTGCACAACAGCAAAGAATTGTTGATGATTCTCATGTCTTTCCTGTTTCTCTAAAACTAACATGAAATGATGGTCAAAGCAACATTGCATCATCACCCAATCCACAGCCCCAGGAAGATTAATATCAGTTGCTAGGAAGACAATATCTTCTCCATTTAATGTTGTAATAGTCTTGTGGGCACTTAACAAATGATCTAGTACTTCTTCCAGATTACCTAACCATCGACATGTAGTTCCAGGGCAAGGACAGGAATATGGACGATACTCACATGTTTCTTCATGTGTGCGTTTGTCTTTATGTAACAATCGTAGTGTACAACCGGAGTTAACATATTTACATGGGAACATAACAGTATCAGCAACTTTCTCCATTGCTAGGTTACGAACACTACCAAGTTGACCTCGACATGCTGGACAATGTTGTAATTTAGGCCTACAGTTACTACAGATTAAATGGCCACTATCACATTGATGAATTGGTGGTAATACATAGTCAAAGCAAACTGGACACTCAAATAAAGCTGCCAGATCAGTGGCCTGAGAAACAGCAGCAGCAGGAGCAACAGGTACAGTTATATTTGAGGGTACTGGAGACACACCAGCAACAGCAGGGTGTGAAGAAAGAAAGTGGTGACTCATAATGAACAGACAAAGAGAGCAGTCTTCTCTTCTTTACATGTGATAGAATGATTGGCTTGATTGATCATGTGATATCACGTGGTATATCACGTGCTTAAACAAGATGGCGACAGGTTCGGTGTCAGATGAGTGGATGTATAATGAAGTTCTCGATGAAGAAATGGCTTCAGTAAGCTTAGCTAGATTATAATAATTTAGTTTTTATGTGTTATTGTCTTCACTTAGGAAGGTGTTACAGGTGACATTACTAGAAGAGTCAGTGTCGACAGTACAGATCTTCTTGATGATGTGCTCACTCTACCTTCAACATGTCCTGTTAAAGAAGATCAACCAGAGGATGTTGAGGTCTCATTAATTTAGTTAATTATCAGTTTAAAATAATTATATGTAATATGTTCATTTTCTTTATGATATTTGTGTGTGTATGTTTACAAATAGTTAAGTTTTGTTCAAGAATCTGAGAACGGCTTATCTGTTGAAGGTTTGTTGCTGTTTATTTGTTATATGACTATACATACTTCATTTATTGTTTGTTTTTTTGTGACTTGAATTTATTTTTGTTTATTTAGGTTTTCAACTGTTAGTATAATTATTATATTAATGATTAATTTTCATTTATAAATTGCCTCGTATTTTATTGCCCCTATTAATTAATAGTGTAATATATGATTATTTTATTTATTTTTTATGCTGCATGTTTATTTGTTATAAATTAGGCACAACCTATTATAATTATTAGCCTGTAATAATTATTTTAATGGCATATTTCTATTTGTTAATAAATTATGTTATTTTATGTATTTTCTTTTTTTTTTTTGGTAAACTGACTAATACATACACACATGCACAAACAAACTTGATTTGTTAATTAGAATCTGCTTCAGCTCGTTACAAAGCTGAACAAATGGCTAAAACGATACAAGCCCGTATTGAAACTAACAAGACTTCACAGAGCATTGTTGACAATACTGATGTGTTGACTATATATTCAAGGGAACCAAATAAAAGAAACTCCATTTATATTGGAAACCTTACATGGGTTAGGAGTAAACAATGTTATAATATTTTATTGACTTGTTGATTCAATAGTGGACATCAGATATGGATATTATACAAACTGTTAAAGATACAGGACTCGGTGGTATTAAGGCATTGAAGTTTTTTGAGAATAAGACAAATGGACAGTCTAAAGGGTATATGTGAAAGACACTTCTATTATTATAATACAGTGTTTAATTTTGTTCTACAGAATGGCAATGATTGAGTTAGCTAATGAAGCTTTGGCACTTGGTGCACCGGATAAATTACAGCAAATGTGAGTTCGTTACCAGTTAATAATTTATAATTATTATAATGTATTATTTCAGTATATTACATGACAAGAAAGTGATGGCAGCTTACGCTGGAAGAATGAGTGTTCCACAGTTTGAAGCTAAATGTCACGGTGTTTTGTATATAATGTTCAATGACAGATTAATTATCAGTTTTGTGTTTCATTTCAGGTAAAGTATTTCCAGACAAGTCACTGATTGCTGGTAAACTTCAAAATAAACTTAATGTTAATACATTGCCTCAATCTGCAACACTGCGTGCACAGATAAGACCACCTATACCAAGTTAGTAGTATCATTAAGTCATATGGAAATCATGTGACTTTATCATCACAGCATTTGGCTCCAATCTTCCTCCATTTGCTGGGATAAGACCTCCTGGTCTACAAGATGTTACAGCTCACATGCCTCCTCCATTTCCTCCTGTACATCTTAATCCTCTTGCTCGACCGGTAAGTGCACCTTGTGACCTCATCATGTCATATGATATTCAGTGTCATTTTTCAGCCTACTCTTCCTCCTCCATTACCTCCTACTGTTTCACCATTTGGATCAGGTGCTTATAACAAACCACATACAGCACCTCACCTCAACCCAGCATTTCTACAAGACATGACTTCACAAGGAAATAATGTGGTATGTTTTACATATATATCGTAGCACACAAAATCTGTTCTTGTGTCACAGGCTGAACTATTTGCAAAGGCTGGAGTTCACTTCCAGCATGGACAAGGTGTTGGTGGTATCCATGGTAACAAGACTGGTCCTTCAGATGAAGAAACTGCAGATACAAATCAACGTAATCGTGCCATTTCTAGTTCAGCAATAACTAGGGCCATGTCAGATGCTAATGCAGGTATTAAAATCATAGTTACATTTGTATAAGCTTATCATTAAAACACACTCAGGTGATTATGATAGTGCAATAGATATTCTTAAAATGGCTATTACTTTAATTAAACAATCTGTAACAGCAAGTTCAGAGTCAAATCAGGTATTTTACTGTATGATGTCATTATGATGTAATGTGATGTCATGACAATAGATGTTAATACAATCTTTACAAGATTGTCTACATGGAATAGAACAACAAGCTGGTGGTAACATGAAGTAAGATATGTTATATTAATTATAGTAAATTGTAACTACATTGTTCATTGTAGGAGATCAAAACCACCCCATGAACGACCTCGTGATAACAGAGAGAGAAGTGGACGGCCTCATCGTAGTGGAGGTAGTTCTAAACATCATCGTGACAGAAGTCGTGAAAGAAGAAGATAAATAGTTAACCTAAACTGGACTGCAATTTGATTTCTCATTGTCTTTTCAATCAAATTCTTTTTTTTTTGCATAAACTGTTAAATCTCTTCATCTTTCATGTCCATGAAGACATCATATGAGTCACGATAACATTGTCCATCCAATGTAAATGTATACTGATGAAATGTACCATCCATACATACAGCTGTTAAATGAATCAGTCGATATTCTAATACTTGTAAATGAGTTACTCACCAATGACAGCCTTTCTATCAGGTAAGAATCCACACACGCATGGCACTTCAGATGGCATCATGAATTGTGCCAAATTCCATTGACTCTCAATATAAGCAGTACCTACTGTTTTACTAAACACTTGAGTTAAGCCAACATTAGCTAAGCTAATTAATAATCAATATATATATACCGATAAGTAAAATAACTAATATTACCTTGATTTCTTGTTTAGTGTTTGATCTTCAACTGCAAATACATGTACTGTTCCTTTATCACTGGAAACACATAAAAACAATGAATCCAAACTGAATGCTAGACTATATGAAACAACAAGAGCTCAGAGTTAACTGTACATTAATATATATACCAGTATATATTAGCTGGATCAGCTCCACGTCTGAATTCAGCTAGTAACTGCCTGGAAACAGTACTATGAACACGAATTAGAGTACCCTGTAAGAATAATTAGAACTAATTATATGATTTTATAACTGAGAACATACTTTACTGGAAGCTGTAGCCACTATATATCCTTGTTGATCAAGAGCCATACAAGATAAGTCGTGTTGATGAACCTGACATACACTATCAGTTTTATTAGAACCGTCCATATTAACAATCTGTATAGTTCCTCTTTGATGACCAGGATAAACCATCAAATGACAACTATCACATAATTCACATAGTCCTATAAAAGTGAATGGAAATAATGTTGTTTAGAGACACCACTTACCTCTGGGGTTAGGTGAGGTTTTAAATGTTGATAATAGCTCAACAGAAGGGAATGTGAATATGTGTATTTCTGAAAATCCTATCACAGCTAATCTATTTTATATTTGAAAAGCTAGTGGAATATATATAAATATCACTTACCTGTCCTTCTTTATTCTTACTGACAACACTGGGAAACCAAAAGCCAGTTCATATACAATACACTGTTCTTTATCATCCCATATTAGAACTAAAATATTAATAGTGACTATATTATATGTATTAATGTTATTATACATACCATGTCTATCAGAATATTTTGGAGATTGACCACCTCCTACTAGTACTAATACGTTACAATGCCCCAACATTTCAACATGTGATATACCTCCAATAGTATTGAAGTCTTAATAAAGACACACACATAATACATTATGCCAGCATATGTACACATCTACAAACCAATTGAAGAGAGTCTAGCCAGTGGATTTACACTGTAAATAGCTACTCCATTCTCTAATCCACATGAAAAACAACCTATACGATCAATTTACACATCAATGTAATCACTAATCATATCATACTAACTTTGATCTTGATTCAGACGAATTTTCAGTAAACCTTTTGACATCTTGTGAAATGTTAAAATTAATGGGTGTGGCTACAGTATATTATATAAATTTTTTTAATGCCATCCTGGATCCTTTATTAAAACTCAAACTATGAGTCTATGATAAGTCAAACATAGATTGAATAACATGTGATCTTAACACTGAACTGTCGCAAACTAAAAATGGTAGGAGATGTATATCAGCGTTTTCAGGATCCACAATACAAGGAGCTAGAATCACTGCTGTCTTCTTTCTTTCAGCTGGAGATCTTAAGCTCATAAGAATAATTCCTAACAGCAAACAAATGTCATCATTATGTGTATGATTAAACACAAATATACTCACCTAACTGATCACAAGTGAAGACGTGATTGTCAGCAGCACTTGCTACTAATTCTGTAAAATATCACATATTATAAATAATAAGCACAAATAATACTATATAAACAGTTTAACCTTGTCTCTCTTGTGGAGATATGCTACTCTTTAGCCTGGAAACTAGTAGATCAAGAATATAACTCATCATCTATCATGTATGAGGAGGTGTGGCCAAGGTGAAATGGTAACCATGGTAACAAGAACCTTGGACAACAAAGATGGATAAGAGAGTTCAAGTATACGTTCGAACACTTCCTACGGTATCTTTTGCAAATGATGTGATTAATTTTGATGAAGAATTGAAGGTGAATATATATATATATATATATATATATATATATTATGTGTGTGTAATGATTTGTGAAAATTCATAAATAGGTTGTGAATGTCAGGTTACCATCAGTTAATCCTGGAGCTATGATAAACAACAAGAAACAAGGTAGTGAAATATAATATTTATAAGAAATGTGTATGCATGATATTATCCTATCTGCATATTATAATTATTATTATGATATCAGTCATTATAATATTAATATATTATATAATATATATATATATATATATATATATATATATATATTTTTAATACTAGAATGGAATTTTGATGTTAATGGAGTAGTTCATAACTCTTCACAAGAAGATGTTTATTCTCAATGTGCTAGTCATGTTGTCAAGAATATGTTAAGTGGTATCAATGGATGTATACTTGCATATGGACAGATTGGAACAGGTAATTCTGAAGTTGATTATTAATTTAATCTTAATGGTTTTACAGGTAAAACATACACTATGATTGGACCTCATGATAACTATCATTTGAGAGGCATCATTCCTCGAGCTATTTCACAAATATTCCAGGAATTGAGAGAGAGAGAGGGTGAATCATTAAGTGTTATCAGGTTAATTATAATAATATTATCAGCACTAATGTTGTTATTGCATTTTCAGGGTGTCATACATTGAAATATATAATGAACGAATTATAGATTTGTTAACCACACAACAGAGTTCAGATTTACTAACTCTTAATGAGGTATTTCGTAGTTTAAGAGAATCCTATAAAACTGTGTCTTTAGACTCCAGATGGTGTCACTGTTAATAGTTTAACACTTCAAGTTGTGGAGAACGAAGAAGATGCCTTCAATCTCTTGTTTCAAGTAATTAGTTGTGTTTAAATTATTATTATTATTATTATTATTATTATTATAAAAGGGAGAAATGAATAGAACAGTTGATGTTCATCCTCTCAACAGAAAGTCTTCAAGATCACATGTTATCTTTTCACTATATGTTGAGGTATTAGTTTATTATTAATAGTGTTTGTAAATGCTTAGTAATTAATAGACTAAGTCACACAGCAGTGCTAGTGCAGAGGATACACTATCTAAACTACATTTAGTAGATTTAGGTGGATTTGAAAGACTTAGCAAATCACAAGTATAATACACTTTCATTTCTTGATGGGATATTAATATTATCTTTATTAGTCCACAACTCATACAGCAAAAGAAGCCATTTATATCAACAAATCCCTCTCTTTTTTAGAACAGGTGAGTTATTTAAGTGAGTTATTTGTAAAAATATTAGTATCATATATCTCTATCAGGTGATATTGTGTCAAACAGAATCCAGATGTCATTACATACCTTATCGACAGTGTAAATTAACACATTTTCTAAGCGATTGTTTGTGTGGTAATTGCAATACTATACTTATTGCTAATATATCTGGTGAGCTTATCCACATTGAAGAAACAGTAAGTCATGAATAATGTTTTCTTCAGTATTTTACTTGTTGGAATTCTCTTAGATTTCTACACTAAAGTTTGCAACACGCATCAAGTGTTTATTAGTACATCCTATCAGGAACATATGTTTAGATTCTGAAGTAAGTATTATAAGTGGTGGATCTATAATCATTATTAGTAGTATATCTTAACACTAGATCTAACACCATATCACTCATTACTAGTTATTATTTACAAATGTTAGAAATTAGCAAGAAAATATGAACAAGAAATTGAGACATTAAAGCTAGAGCTAATGATGCAGAATTTACTTGAGAATAGAGGACTAGTGAGTTATGATCCTCTCAGTGAGGCTGAAGTCACTGAAATACATCAGCAAGTGACTTTATATTTGAATGGTAGTTTACCAGATTTACAAGTAAGTGTGTATACATTATAAGGATAAATAATATATTATATTCTGTTAGTTAATGACAGTTCGTGAAACAAAAGAAGCTTTCAGTCAATTCAAGACTTACATTAGGTAATATAATACATGTAATAATAATAATTATTATTATTATCAATAATTGATAGCTCAATTGAGAAGTCCTATAATGAAGAAATGGAAGTATTACAGGAGAAAATAAAAACTTTGGAGAGTAAATTAGCTCAAAAATTGGAACAAACAGATGATAGACCCAGTGTTGGGAAGGAGTTAAAAGCTGGATCAAGAAAATCAGTAGTTAGTGAAACCAATGTGTGATATTATATTAATAATTGTTGTATATGTTTTCAAGACCTATACCCCTTCAGCAAGTGAAGGAGATCAAAAGCAGTATATGGGGGAGAAAGATGGAAAAGGAATATCTGTTGGACATGTACATTACTATAATAAAACAATACATACATAATTATAATTATAATCATTCAATAGGCTCCTTTAACTCTGAAGCAAACACCAACCATCAATTCAAAAAGTAAAATGTCAGACATGCCTCGTATATCAATAATGGATACTATGAAGAAAAAAAAGTAATGTTAAAATCATTTTATCATTATTATTGTTAAATTAGAGCTTCTATTAGTGGTGATGAAGAAGTAAGAACAAATCGTCCATCCACTCCTCCACTGAAATTGGATGCATTTGAATTATTTAAGAAAGGCAAAGGAAAAGAATTGAATGAAATCTTTCTACAAAACAAAGGTGTATAATTATACATTTTATTTGTTATAATAACTTAATACACACATTACTTCAGATCTGTTGAAAAGGAAGGAAAAACAGGTTTTAGAAAATACTTACAGAATTAATCAACTGAAAAAAAAACTTGATGAAGTAAGATTAGTAATACAAGAAAACTGCATTATGTGTTGCCTGTAGTTAAATAGTGTGCTCAATAGACAACAGCAAAAGAGAAAGCATCAAGTGTCTCTTTTAACTAATGATGGACGATTAGTCATTACAGAGAGAGAGTATGTCACTTTACTTTCATTGAAGCAGGTGAGTATTGTGATATAGCTTCTAAAATGACTGGTGATAGTTTGTAAATTAGATGAAAGGAGAATATAAAACCACCTTCAATACACTCGAGTTACTGCAATCTGAGTTACCATTCTGTGAGCAGTATACACAACAGAGTAGAAACAGATTGATAAAAGAGTTTGATGTCTGGTATAAATCTGCCTTTATTGGAGATTGTGGTAAATCTGAAAAGGAATTTCAACAAAGTCTAGACAAGGTGCATGATAATTAATTTATCTAACATTTATTTATGTATAATAAAGACACATGATTTGGAGACCAGTATTAAATGCCCCAGTTATCCAAAGGTACATATGTGTATAATAATGGTATTGACATGGCTACTATTTCAACTAAACAGGGAGATTTATCCAGCATTGCTTATCACAAAGCAAGTCTAAGATCACTGAAAAGAGTAAATCTCATTTATATGTAATAATAATGAAAGATTTTCTATCTATTTTGTTCACTAGACAAAAGGATTGCTTCAAAAGAAAACTATTATGCCTACATAACTCTGAAATTAACCATAATTATTATTGTAATTATTTTAGTTATAGTCTGTGTTCATTTCCTTCCAAGTGAAAATGTGTTTCGAAGCAGTAAAGGACAGACTATTCTTTGATCCATGAATAAAATATCTCCCTTTCTTTATTGGCAAGATCATCTATACTTCTTGTTGAGCAATATTGCAAAGGTTGTTGGGGGGTATTCGCAATTTTAATTAATTTTGTGCGCATGCGTATAATTTAAATTTCTGAAGCAGCAACAGAAGCATGAAGACAAGATGGAGGTGAGGTAAGTATGCATTGAAGAACTATTTGTGAGCAATCCTATAGCTAAATACCAGGTCTACAGATTGCTGGGACTGATGATTGCTTCTTATTGTCATTGAATATATCCGATTATTTATGATATTTATTTTCATGTATTTCTTTAGAGCAACAAAACATAGGAGAAGAGGAATAAGATTACTGGAACCTGAAAAGACATTGTTTTAGGTGAGTTTTATGTTATCATTGTTCATTCATACAGCGTGGCAAAGAAATGTTGAATTGCTGTACTAATCTAGTATTGCTATACCTTGTTATAGTTACTAGTACTGTTATTGTGTATAGTATGTATTAATTTATATTTCTGTATTTTTTTGTATTGAGTTTCAGTATTTATTAGCTGTTGGATGTCAGATTATAGGGCAGTAATTTAGTGATATATGATTAATTACTAATATTTTTTTATATTTCTTAGAAGTTAACAACAAATACTCAACAGGTGAGTAAATTTCCAATCTACGATTTATAATAATGTATTACTATACAGTTAAATCTCTTGGAATATATATTACTAAATACTATCTTATCTTTTGTATTGAATTTCAGACACCATGAGCTGTTAACAGCAGATTATAGGACAGTAATTTAGGAATGTATTTTCAGAGTAGATTTAACCCAATATACCTGTAATTTAATCTACAGTAAATACCAATATTGAATAATTATTGTATTATATAATATCTTTTTTCATATGCTGAGCTACTGAAAGCGAAATGTACAAAAAGATAACTACTTTCAACAGGTGAGTAAATTCCTAATCTACAATGTATAATAATGTATTACTGTACAGTTAAATCTCTTTGGAATGTATATTTCTAAATACTATCTTATTCTTTGTATTGAATTTCAGACACCATGAGCTGTTAACGGCAGATTATAGGACAGTAGTTTAGGAATGTATTTTCAGAGTAGATTTAACCCAATATACCTGTAATTTAATCTACAGTAAATACCAATATTGAATAATTATTATTATATATATTATCTTTTTTTTTATATATGCTGAGCTGCCAAAAGAGAAGACTACAAATGGTTACTAATTTCAACAGGTGAGTAAATTCCTAATCTACAATGTATAATAATGTATTACTGTACAGTTAAATCTCTTTGGAATGTATATTTCTAAATACTATCTTATTCTTTGTATTGAATTTCAGACACCATGAGCTGTTAACGGCAGATTATAGGACAGTAGTTTAGGAATGTATTTTCAGAGTAGATTTAACCCAATATACCTGTAATTTAATCTACAGTAAATACCAATATTGAATAATTATTATTATATATATTATCTTTTTTTTTATATATGCTGAGCTGCCAAAAGAGAAGACTACAAATGGTTACTAATTTCAACAGGTGAGTAAATTCTTAATCTACAATGTATAATAATGTATTACTGTACAGTTAAATCTCTTTGGAATATATACATTTCTAAACACTATCTTATTCTTTGTATTGAATTTCAGACACCATGAGCTGTTAACGGCAGATTATAGGACAGTATTTAGGAATGTATTTTCAGAGTAGATTTAACCCAATCTACCTGTAATTTAATCTACAGTAAATACCAATATTGAATAATTATTATAATATATATTATCTTTTTATATGCTGAGCTACTTAAAGCGAAAAGTACAAAAAGATAACTACTTTCAACAGGTGAGTAAATTCCTAATCTACAATGTATAATAATGTATTACTGTACAGTTAAATCTCTTTGGAATGTATTTTTCTAAATACTATCTTATTTTTTGTATTGAATTTCAGACACCATGAGCTGTTAACAGCAGATTATAGGACAGTAGTTTAGGAATGTATTTTCAGAGTAGATTTAACCCAATATACCTGTAATTTAATCTACAGTAAATACCAATATTGAATAATTATTGTATTATATAATATCTTTTTTCATATGCTGAGCTACTGAAAGTGAAATGTACAAAAAGATAACTACTTTCAACAGGTGAGTAAATTCCTAATCTACAATGTATAATAATGTATTACTGTACAGTTAAATCTCTTTGGAATGTATATTTCTAAATACTATCTTATTCTTTGTATTGAATTTCAGACACCATGAGCTGTTAACGGCAGATTATAGGACAGTAGTTTAGGAATGTATTTTCAGAGTAGATTTAACCCAATATACCTGTAATTTAATCTACAGTAAATACCAATATTGAATAATTATATTATCTTTTTTCATATGCTGAGCTACCAAAAGAGAAGACTACAAATGGTTGCTACTTTCAAGAGGTGAGTAAATTCTTAATCTACAATATATAATAATGTATTACTGTAGAGTTAAATCTCTTTGGAATGTATATTTCTAAATACTATCTTATTCTTTGTATTGAATTTCAGACACCATGAGCTGTTAACGGCAGATTATAGGACAGTAGTTTAGGAATGTATTTTCAGAGTAGATTTAACCCAATATACCTGTAATTTAATCTACAGTAAATATCAATATTAAATAATTATTATAATATATATGCTGAGCTACCAAAAGAGAAGACTACAAATGGTTACTATTTTCAACAGGTGAGTAAATTCCTAATCTACAATGTATAATAATGTATTACTGTACAGTTAAATCTCTTTGGAATGTATTTTTCTAAATACTATCTTATTCTTTGTATTGAATTTCAGACACCATGAGCTGTTAACGGCAGATTATAGGACAGTAGTTTAGGAATGTATTTTCAGAGTAGATTTAACCCAATATACCTGTAATTTAATCTACAGTAAATACCAATATTGAATAATTATTGTATTATATAATATCTTTTTTCATATGCTGAGCTACTGAAAGCAAAATGTACAAAAAGATAACTACTTTCAACAGGTGAGTAAATTCCTAATCTACAATGTATAATAATGTATTACTATACAGTTAAATCTCTTTGGAATGTATATTTCTAAATACTATCTTATTCTTTGTATTGAATTTCAGACACCATGAGCTGTTAACGGCAGATTATAGGACAGTATTTAGGAATGTATTTTCAGAGTAGATTTAACCCAATCTACCTGTAATTTAATCTACAGTAAATACCAATATTGAATAATTATTATAATATATATTATCTTTTTATATGCTGAGCTACTTAAAGCGAAAAGTACAAAAAGATAACTACTTTCAACAGGTGAGTAAATTCCTAATCTACAATGTATAATAATGTATTACTGTACAGTTAAATCTCTTTGGAATGTATTTTTCTAAATACTATCTTATTTTTTGTATTGAATTTCAGACACCATGAGCTGTTAACAGCAGATTATAGGACAGTAGTTTAGGAATGTATTTTCAGAGTAGATTTAACCCAATATACCTGTAATTTAATCTACAGTAAATACCAATATTGAATAATTATTGTATTATATAATATCTTTTTTCATATGCTGAGCTACTGAAAGCGAAATGTACAAAAAGATAACTACTTTCAACAGGTGAGTAAATTCCTAATCTACAATGTATAATAATGTATTACTGTACAGTTAAATCTCTTTGGAATGTATATTTCTAAATACTATCTTATTCTTTGTATTGAATTTCAGACACCATGAGCTGTTAACGGCAGATTATAGGACAGTAGTTTAGGAATGTATTTTCAGAGTAGATTTAACCCAATATACCTGTAATTTAATCTACAGTAAATACCAATATTGAATAATTATTATAATATATATTATCTTTTTTTTTTATATATGCTGAGCTGCCAAAAGAGAAGACTACAAATGGTTACTAATTTCAACAGGTGAGTAAATTCTTAATCTACAATGTATAGTAATGTATTACTGTACAGTTAAATCTCTTTGGAATGTATATTTCTAAATACTATCTTATTCTTTGTATTGAATTTCAGACACCATGAGCTGTTAACAGCAGATTATAGGACAGTAGTTTAGGAATGTATTTTCAGAGTAGATTTAACCCAATCTACCTGTAATTTAATCTACAGTAAATACCAATATTGAATAATTATTATAATATATATTATCTTTTTATATGCTGAGCTACTTAAAGCGAAAAGTACAAAAAGATAACTACTTTCAACAGGTGAGTAAATTCCTAATCTACAATGTATAATAATGTATTACTGTACAGTTAAATCTCTTTGGAATGTATTTTTCTAAATACTATCTTATTCTTTGTATTGAATTTCAGACACCATGAGCTGTTAACGGCAGATTATAGGACAGTAGTTTAGGAATGTATTTTCAGAGTAGATTTAACCCAATATACCTGTAATTTAATCTACAGTAAATACCAATATTGAATAATTATATTATCTTTTTTCATATGCTGAGCTACCAAAAGAGAAGACTACAAATGGTTGCTACTTTCAAGAGGTGAGTAAATTCTTAATCTACAATATATAATAATGTATTACTGTAGAGTTAAATCTCTTTGGAATATATATTACTAAATACTATCTTATTCTTTGTATGGAATTTCAAACACCATGAGCTGTTAACGGCAGATTATAGGACAGTAATTTAGCAATGTATTTTCAGAGTAGATTTAACCCAATATACCTGTAATTTAATCTACAGTAAATATCAATATTAAATAATTATTATAATATATATGCTGAGCTACCAAAAGAGAAGACTACAAATGGTTACTATTTTCAACAGGTGAGTAAATTCCTAATCTACAATGTATAATAATGTATTACTGTACAGTTAAATCTCTTTGAAATACATATATATTTCTAAATATTTATCTTATATTCTTGTATTGAATTTCAGACACCATGAGCTGTTGATGGACAGTAATTTAGAAATGTATTTTCTTAATACAACTGTACTGTAGTTTAATTCATTTTTATACTTTGTGTTTGGAAATTCTTATAACAATAATTTTTAGGACAATGTAACAGATTTTTGTATTGAGATTAATAATTTTTAAGCAGCAAATATGGCACTGACTTGGAGAGTTTGTAGGAAAACGCTAAACAGAAACTTGTTCAATGGAGATCCATTTCAATTTCTCAGTATTTCAATGAAGTATTTAATATCAACAATGAAGAAGATTTTCAAACTAAAGTGTTAGAGTCCAAGAAACCTGTGATTATTGACTTCCATGATCTGATGTGGCCATGTTTAGCCCAATTTTAACTGATATAGTGGATGGGAGATATGGAAATATGGATTTAACTAAAATGAATATTAATAATAATCAAGAATTTGAATTTCAGACACAATGAGCTGTTGTGATGGCAGATTGCAGGACAGTAATTTAATGATATAAATTATTTTCGTGCAACTGTATTTTATGTTATTCTTCATTGATACATCATGGCATAGAAATGCTGAATTGGTGTACTAATCTAGACCTTACAGTTACTAGTACTTGTTATGATTCTAAAGTATTTTGGATTAAAAATGTTGTTTGTAGGGACCATCAGCATTTTACTACTCTCTTGAAATTCACTTTGAACCGTGAGCATTTTAATATTCTATCAAAATTTGAATTTTTACTCTAAACTATAGCCTTTGTATTGAAAATCACTCGTTTCAGATTTGTCCGAAACTGTTCCTAGAGTTAGATAATGATGTCCTTAATATGTTCCCAAAGTGGTTTTGATCAATAATATTATCTGTTAGAACCATGAGCATTTTAATATTCTATCAAAATTTGAATTTTTACCCTGAACTATAGACTTTGTATTGATTTTTTCATCAAAAATCACTCGTTTCAGATTTGTGTGAAACTGATCCTAGAGTTAGATAATGATGTCCTTAATATGTTTCCAAAGTGGTTTTGATGAATAATGTTATCTGTTAGAACCATGAGCATTTTAGTATTCTATCAAAATTTGAATTTTTACCCTGAACTATAGCCTTTGGTACTGATTTTTTATTGCAAAATCAATCATTCGAAATTAGGCCGAAACTGTTCCTAGAGTTAGATAATGATGTCCTTAATATGTTCCCAAAGTGGTTTTGATCAATAATATTATCTGTTAGAACCGTGAGCATTTTAATATTCTATCAAAATTTGAATTTTTACCCTGAACTATAGCTTTTGTACTGATTTTTCATTGCAAAATCGATCCTTTCAGATAGAGCCGAAACTGTTCCTAGAGTTAGATAATGATGTCCTTAATATGTTCCCAAAGTGGTTTTGATCAATAACATTATCTGTTAGAACCGTGAGCATTTTAATATTCTATCCAAATTTGAATTTTTACCCTGAACTATATAGCCTTTGTATTGATTTTTTCATCAAAAATCACTCGTTTCAGATTTGTGTGAAACTGATCCTAGAGTTAGATAATGATGTCCTTAATATGTTTCCAAAGTAGTTTTGATCAATAATATTGTGGGTGAGAACCGTGAGCGTTGTAATATTCTATCAAAATTTGAATTTTTACCTTGAACTATAGCCTTTGTACTGATTTTTCATTGCAAAATCGATGCTTTCAGATTGACCCGAAACTGTTCCTAGAGTTAGATAATGATGTCCTTAATATGTTTCCAAAGTGGTTTTGATGAATAATGTTATCTGTTAGAACCATGAGCATTTTAATATTCTATCAAAATTTGAATTTTTACCCCTTTGTACTGATTTTTTATTGCAAAATCGATGCTTTCAGATTGACCCGAAACTGTTCCTAGAGTTACATAATGATGTCCTTAATATGTTTCCAAAGTGGTTTTGATGAATAATGTTATCTGTTAGAACCATGAGCATTTTAATATTCTATCAAAATTTGAATTTTTACCCTGAACTATAGTCTTTGTATTGAAAATCACTCGTTTCAGATTTGTCCGAAACTGTTCCTAGAGTTAGATAATGATGTCCTTAATATGTTTCCAAAGTGGGTTTGATGAATAATGTTATCTGTTAGAACCATGAGCATTGTAATATTCTATCAAAATTTGAATTTTTACCCTGAACTATAGCCTTTGTACTGATTTTTCATTGCAAAATCGATGCTTTCAGATTGACCCGAAACTGTTCCTAGAGTTAGATAATGATGTCCTTAATATGTTTCCAAAGTGGTTTTGATGAATAATGTTATCTGTTAGAACCATGAGCATTGTAATATTCTATCAAAATTTGAATTTTTACCCTGAACTATAGCCTTTGTACTCATTTTTTATTGCAAAATCAATCATTTGAAATTAGGCCGAAACTGTTCCTAGAGTTAGATAATGATGTCCTTAATATGTTTCCAAAGTGGTTTTGATGAATAATGTTATCTGTTAGAACCATGAGCATTTTAATATTCTATCAAAATTTGAATTTTTACCCCTTTGTACTGATTTTTCATTGCAAAATCGATGCTTTCAGATTGACCCGAAACTGTTCCTAGAGTTACATAATGATGTCCTTAATATGTTTCCAAAGTGGTTTTGATGAATAATGTTATCTGTTAGAACCATGAGCATTTTAATATTCTATCAAAATTTGAATTTTTACCCTGAACTATAGCCTTTGTACTGATTTTTCATTGCAAAATCGATCCTTTCAGATTGAGCCGAAACTGTTCCTAGAGTTAGATAATGATGTCCTTAATATGTTTCCAAAGTGGTTTTGATGAATAATGTTATCTGTTAGAACCATGAGCATTTTAATATTCTATCAAAATTTGAATTTTTACCCTGAACTATAGTCTTTGTATTGAAAATCACTCGTTTCAGATTTGTCCGAAACTGTTCCTAGAGTTAGATAATGATGTCCTTAATATGTTTTCAAAGTGGGTTTGATGAATAATGTTATCTGTTAGAACCATGAGCATTGTAATATTCTATCAAAATTTGAATTTTTACCCTGAACTATAGCCTTTGTACTGATTTTTCATTGCAAAATCGATGCTTTCAGATTGACCCGAAACTGTTCCTAGAGTTAGATAATGATGTCCTTAATATGTTCCCAAAGTGGTTTTGATCAATAATATTATCTGTTAGAACGGTGAAAATTTTAATATTCTATCAAAATTTGAATTTTTACCCCCTTTGTACTGATTTTTCATTACAAAATCGATCCTTTCAGATTGAGCCGAAACTGTTCCTAGAGTTAGATAATGATGTCCTTAATATGTTTCCAAAGTGGTTTTGATGAATAATGTTATCTGTTAGAACCATGAGCATTTTAATATTCTATCAAAATTTCAATTTTTACCCTGAACTATAGCCTTTGTATTGATTTTTTCATCAAAAATCACTCATTTCAGATTTGTGTGAAACTGATCCTAGAGTTAGATAATGATGTCCTTAATATGTTTCCAAAGTAGTTTTGATCAATAATATTGTGGGTGAGAACCGTGAGCGTTGTAATATTCTATCAAAATTTGAATTTTTACCCTGAACTATAGCTTTTGTACTGATTTTTCATTGCAAAATCGATCCTTTCAGATAGAGCCGAAACTGTTCCTAGAGTTAGATAATGATGTCCTTAATATGTTTCCAAAGTGGTTTTGATGAATAATGTTATCTGTTAGAACCATGAGCATTTTAATATTCTATCAAAATTTGAATTTTTACCCTGAACTATAAGCCTTTGTATTGAGATTTTTTCATCAAACATCACTCGTTTCAGATTTGTGTGAAACTGATCCTAGAGTTAGATAATGATGTCCTTAATATGTTTCCAAAGTAGTTTTGATCAATAATATTGTGGGTGAGAACCGTGAGCGTTGTAATATTCTATCAAAATTTGAATTTTTACCCTGAACTATAGCCTTTGTACTGATTTTTCATTGCAAAATCGATCCTTTCAGATTGCGCCGAAACTTTTCCTAGAGTTAGATAATGGTGTCCTTAATATGTTCCCAAAGTGGTTTTGATCAATAATATTATCTGTTAGAACGGTGAGGATTTTAATATTCTATCAAAATTTGAATTTTTACCCTGAACTATAGCCTTTGTACTGATTTTTCATTGCAAAATCGATGCTTTCAGATTGACCCGAAACTGTTCCTAGAGTTAGATAATGATGTCCTTAATATGTTTCCAAAGTGGTTTTGATCAATAACATTATCTGTTAGAACCATGAGCATTTTAATATTCTATCAAAATTTGAATTTTTACCCTGAACTATAGCCTTTGTACTGATTTTTCATTGCAAAATCGATCCTTTCAGATTGAGCCGAAACTGTTCCTAGAGTTAGATAATGATGTCCTTAATATGTTTCCAAAGTGGTTTTGATGAATAATGTTATCTGTTAGAACCATGAGCATTTTAATATTCTATCAAAATTTCAATTTTTACCCTGAACTATAGCCTTTGTATTGATTTTTTCATCAAAAATCACTCGTTTCAGATTTGTGTGAAACTGATCCTAGAGTTAGATAATGATGTCCTTAATATGTTTCCAAAGTAGTTTTGATCAATAATATTGTGGGTGAGAACCGTGAGCGTTGTAATATTCTATCAAAATTTGAATTTTTACCTTGAACTATAGCCTTTGTACTGATTTTTCATTGCAAAATCGATGCTTTCAGATTGACCCGAAACTGTTCCTAGAGTTAGATAATGATGTCCTTAATATGTTCCCAAAGTGGTTTTGATCAATAATATTATCTGTTAGAACGGTGAAAATTTTAATATTCTATCAAAATTTGAATTTTTACCCCCTTTGTACTGATTTTTCATTACAAAATCGATCCTTTCAGATTGAGCCGAAACTGTTCCTAGAGTTAGATAATGATGTCCTTAATATGTTTCCAAAGTGGTTTTGATGAATAATGTTATCTGTTAGAACCATGAGCATTTTAATATTCTATCAAAATTTCAATTTTTACCCTGAACTATAGCCTTTGTATTGATTTTTTCATCAAAAATCACTCATTTCAGATTTGTGTGAAACTGATCCTAGAGTTAGATAATGATGTCCTTAATATGTTTCCAAAGTAGTTTTGATCAATAATATTGTGGGTGAGAACCGTGAGCGTTGTAATATTCTATCAAAATTTGAATTTTTACCCTGAACTATAGCTTTTGTACTGATTTTTCATTGCAAAATCGATCCTTTCAGATAGAGCCGAAACTGTTCCTAGAGTTAGATAATGATGTCCTTAATATGTTTCCAAAGTGGTTTTGATGAATAATGTTATCTGTTAGAACCATGAGCATTTTAATATTCTATCAAAATTTGAATTTTTACCCTGAACTATAAGCCTTTGTATTGAGATTTTTTCATCAAACATCACTCGTTTCAGATTTGTGTGAAACTGATCCTAGAGTTAGATAATGATGTCCTTAATATGTTTCCAAAGTAGTTTTGATCAATAATATTGTGGGTGAGAACCGTGAGCGTTGTAATATTCTATCAAAATTTGAATTTTTACCCTGAACTATAGCCTTTGTACTGATTTTTCATTGCAAAATCGATCCTTTCAGATTGCGCCGAAACTTTTCCTAGAGTTAGATAATGGTGTCCTTAATATGTTCCCAAAGTGGTTTTGATCAATAATATTATCTGTTAGAACGGTGAGGATTTTAATATTCTATCAAAATTTGAATTTTTACCCTGAACTATAGCCTTTGTACTGATTTTTCATTGCAAAATCGATGCTTTCAGATTGACCCGAAACTGTTCCTAGAGTTAGATAATGATGTCCTTAATATGTTTCCAAAGTGGTTTTGATCAATAACATTATCTGTTAGAACCATGAGCATTTTAATATTCTATCAAAATTTGAATTTTTACCCTGAACTATAGCCTTTGTACTGATTTTTCATTGCAAAATCGATCCTTTCAGATTGAGCCGAAACTGTTCCTAGAGTTAGATAATGATGTCCTTAATATGTTTCCAAAGTGGTTTTGATGAATAATGTTATCTGTTAGAACCATGAGCATTTTAATATTCTATCAAAATTTCAATTTTTACCCTGAACTATAGCCTTTGTATTGATTTTTTCATCAAAAATCACTCGTTTCAGATTTGTGTGAAACTGATCCTAGAGTTAGATAATGATGTCCTTAATATGTTTCCAAAGTAGTTTTGATCAATAATATTGTGGGTGAGAACCGTGAGCGTTGTAATATTCTATCAAAATTTGAATTTTTACCCTGAACTATAGCCTTTGTACTGATTTTTCATTGCAAAATCGATGCTTTCAGATTGACCCGAAACAGTTCCTAGAGTTAGATAATGATGTCCTTAATATGTTTCCAAAGTGGTTTTGATGAATAATGTTATCTGTTAGAACCATGAGCATTTTAATATTCTATCAAAATTTGAATTTTTACCCCGAACTATAGCCTTTGTATTGAGATTTTTTCATCAAACATCACTCGTTTCAGATTTGTGTGAAACTGATCCTAGAGTTAGATAATGATGTCCTTAATATGTTTCCAAAGTAGTTTTGATCAATAATATTGTGGGTGAGAACCGTGAGCATTGTAATATTCCATCAAAATTTGAATTTTTACCATGAACTATAGCCTTTGTACTGATTTTTCATTGCAAAATCGATCCTTTCAGATTGCGCCGAAACTGATCCTAGAGTTAGATAATGGTGTCCTTAATATGTTCCCAAAGTGGTTTTGATCAATAATATTATCTGTTAGAACGGTGAGGATTTTAATATTCTATCAAAATTTGAATTTTTACCCTGAACTATAGTCTTTGTATTGATTTTTTCATCAAAAATCACTCGTTTCAGATTTGTGTGAAACTGATCCTAGAGTTAGATAATGATGTCCTTAATATGTTTCCAAAGTAGTTTTGATCAATAATATTGTGGGTGAGAACTGTGAGCGTTGTAATATTCCATCAAAATTTGAATTTTTACCATGAACTATAGCCTTTGTACTGATTTTTCATTGCAAAATCGATCCTTTCAGATTGCGCCGAAACTGATCCTAGAGTTAGATAATGGTGTCCTTAATATGTTCCCAAAGTGGTTTTGATCAATAATATTATCTGTTAGAACGGTGAGGATTTTAATATTCTATCAAAATTTGAATTTTTACCCTGAACTATAGTCTTTGTATTGATTTTTTCATAAAAAATCACTCGTTTCAGATTTGTGTGAAACTGATCCTAGAGTTAGATAATGATGTCCTTAATATGTTTCCAAAGTAGTTTTGATCAATAATATTGTGGGTGAGAACCGTGAGCGTTGTAATATTCTATCAAAATTTGAATTTTTACCCTGAACTATAGCCTTTGTACTGATTTTTCATTGCAAAATCGATCCTTTCAGATTGCGCCGAAACTGTTCCTAGAGTTAGATAATGGTGTCCTTAATATGTTCCCAAAGTGGTTTTGATCAATAATATTATCTGTTAGAACGGTGAGGATTTTAATATTCTATCAAAATTTGAATTTTTACCCTGAACTATAGCCTTTGTATTGATTTTTTCATAAAAAATCACTCGTTTCAGATTTGTCCGAAACTGATCCTAGAGTTAGATAATTATGTCCTTAATATGTTTCCAAAGTAGTTTTGATCAATAATATTGTGGGTGAGAACCGTGAGCGTTGTAATATTCTATCAAAATTTGAATTTTTACCCTGAACTATAGCCTTTGTACTGATTTTTCATTGCAAAATCGATCCTTTCAGATTGCGCCGAAACTGTTCCTAGAGTTAGATAATGGTGTCCTTAATATGTTCCCAAAGTGGTTTTGATCAATAATATTATCTGTTAGAACGGTGAGGATTTTAATATTCTATCAAAATTTGAATTTTTACCCTGAACTATAGCCTTTGTATTGATTTTTTCATAAAAAATCACTCGTTTCAGATTTGTCCGAAACTGTTCCTAGAGTTAGATAATGATGTCCTTAATATGTTTCCAAAGTGGTTTTGATCAATAACATTATCTGTTAGAACCATGAGCATTTTAATATTCTATCAAAATTTGAATTTTTACCCTGAACTATAGCCTTTGTACTGATTTTTCATTGCAAAATCGATGCTTTCAGATTGACCCGAAACTGTTCCTAGAGTTAGATAATGATGTCCTTAATATGTTTCCAAAGTGGTTTTGATCAATAACATTATCTGTTAGAACCATGAGCATTTTAATATTCTATCAAAATTTGAATTTTTACCCCGAACTATAGCCTTTGTATTGAGATTTTTTCATCAAACATCACTCGTTTCAGATTTGTGTGAAACTGATCCTAGAGTTAGATAATGATGTCCTTAATATGTTTCCAAAGTAGTTTTGATCAATAATATTGTGGGTGAGAACCGTGAGCGTTGTAATATTCTATCAAAATTTGAATTTTTACCATGAACTATAGCCTTTGTACTGATTTTTCATTGCAAAATCGATCCTTTCAGATTGCGCCGAAACTGTTCCTAGAGTTAGATAATGGTGTCCTTAATATGTTCCCAAAGTGGTTTTGATCAATAATATTATCTGTTAGAACGGTGAGGATTTTAATATTCTATCAAAATTTGAATTTTTACCCTGAACTATAGTCTTTGTATTGATTTTTTCATAAAAAATGCCTCGTTTCAGATTTGTGTGAAACTGATCCTAGAGTTAGATGATGATGTCCTTAATATGTTTCCAAAGTAGTTTTGATCAATAATATTGTGGGTGAGAACCGTGAGCATTTTAATATTCTATCAAAATTTGAATTTTTACCCTGAACTATAGCCTTTGTACTGACTTTTCATTGCAAAATCGATCCTTTCAGATTGAGCCGAAACTGTTCCTAGAGTTAGATAATGATGTCCTTAATATGTTTCTAAAGTGGTTTTGATGAATAATGTTATCTGTTAGAACTATGAGCATTTTAATATTCTATCAAAATTTGAATTTTTACCCTGAACTATAGTCTTTGTATTGATTTTTTCATCAAAAATCACTCGTTTCAGATTTGTGCGAAACTGTTCCTAGAGTTAGATAATGATGTCCTTAATATGTTCCCAAAGTGGTTTTGATCAATAATATTATCTGTTAGAACCGTGAGCATTTTAATATTCTATCAAAATTTGAATTTTTACCCTGAACTATAGCCTTTGTACTGATTTTTCATTGCAAAATCAATCCTTTCAGATTGAGCCGAAACTGTTCCTAGAGTTAGATAATGATGTCCTTAATATGTTTCCAAAGTGGCTTTGATGACTAATGTTATCTGTTAGAACCAAGAGCATTTTAATATTCTATCCAAATTTGAATTTTTACCCTGAACTATAGCCTTTGTACTGATTTTTCATTGCAAAATCGATCCTTTCATATTGAGCCCAAACTGTTCCTAGAGTTAGATAATGATGTCCTTGTAACGTTGTGATAACTTTCTTATTTGATTCAACCAGATTTTCACTATCTCTGAGTATCTCACTAAAAACTAATAAAATCTGCGCTTAAATAACATTACAACCATACAAATACAAATACCATAAATACAGAAAATACCTAATAATTCATAGATATGTATCAGGTTATCACAGTTCTCTCCTCTCTTAATGCCAGGCTTCTTCATCGAAACGTTGTGGAGGTCGTCTATTCCTAGTAGGGTACCTATTATTATGAGGTTGTTCCATTGGAGTAGGTGTCTGTTCCAGTGAAACTTCAATTTCTGGAATATAATCACACATACGATGACGCATTTGATTCTTGTGTCTTTTCACATTGTTATTTGAATCTTGAAGATGCACTACGAAAGTTACATTTCCTTTACGTTCTACGACAGTACCAGGTATCCATTTTCTTGGACTTTCCTTAGAAAAATTACGTACATAGACAAGATCACCGACAACAAAATCTCTATCCTTAGTGTGGCTATCAAATAACTGCTTTTGCTTCTGTTGTTTTTCGACAACTTTCGATTTCAACTGGGGTTGTAACAAATCAAAACGAGTACGTAATTGTCTGCTGAACATTAACTCTGAGGGAGACATGTCTGTGGTACTATGAGGTGTTATTCGATAATTGAATAAAAACCTCGCTAGTTTCAATTCTATTGTACCTTCGGATAATCTCTTCATCCCCCCTTTGAAAGCTTGAACCATTCTTTCTGCTAGACGTTTATTCCAAAAATACAGGCTAATCCTTCTTTTTTTTGAGTTGAAAATATCGTTTTTCAGGCTCTGTGAGAGTACGAGATGCGAAGCCAATGGGCTTCTCTGCCCCATTGGGTAAACGGTGAGCTAGAACTGCTCCAATTCCATAATTTGAAGCATCACACGCTAGGATTAATTCGAGAGAGGGATCGAAATGGAGCAATAAATTTGATGACATCAATAATTTTTTTGAATTTTGGAACGTTTCCTCTTCTGTTATTGACCACTTCCATGGTGTCTGCTTCCTGAGCAACCTATATAAAGGAAAAAGAACATTTGACAAATTAGGTAAAAATCTGCCATAGTATGACAGCAGTCCAAATAGGATTTTAACTGAGTCACATTTTTGGGGCTAAGCACATCTCGAATAGCTTGTAGCTTCTCCTCAGTGGGATGTAGCCTATCTTCATCTATAGTGTATCCCAAATATGAGACTGCTGCTCCTGTATCTAACTCCATTAGTACAGGTTTCCCTTCAATGTAAATAGTCATTTGTATTGGATTATTTCCCTCTCCTATGTGGTTTATTAGAAGTTCAACTGGATCCTCCTCTTTCTCAGTTATTTGCTTTATGGATTGAGGCTTGTGGTTTGGGGGATGGACCTGTCTGGCTTTTGGGAGGTTCTACAAACTCTTTGAATGTGACCTACTTTGCCACAACTCAGACACTTGGCTTGCTTGAATTGATTCCTCTGGTTTACGTATGCGAGTATGGAATTTGTATCTCTGAACGATTTCCGACGGAGTGGGATTATGATGTTCTTTCAACACTTTTACTAAATCCTCGTATGATTTTTCTCCAGGCTTGTCTGGTGCGATCAGACTAGAGAGGAGTTTGTAGGTGGTCGGTCCTATGATTGATAGAAACATGCACTGACCGTTTCTTCGCAGCATCTTATATGCCGTTTGCCTCGAGAAAGTGTTGAAATCTCTCCGAATATTGCTCCCAACTTTCAAGCTTGGGGTCGAATTCACCAACTCGTCCTATCACTCCTGCCATGTCAGTATCCAGTATCCTTGTCGCCAATGTAACGTTATAATATTTGATTCAACTAGATTTTCACTATCTCTGAGTATTTCACTAAAAACTAATAAAATCAGCAACATTACAACCATACAAATACAAATACCATAAATACAGAAAATACCTAATAATTCATACACATGTATCAGGTTATCACAGTCCTTAATATGTTTCCAAAGTGGTTTTGATCAACTGTTAAAACCGTGAGCATTTTAATATTCTATCAAAATTAGAATTTTTACCCTGAACTATAGCCTTTGTACTGATTTTTCATTGCAAAATCAATCATTTCAGATTGACCCGAAACTGTTCCTAGAGTTAGATAATGATGTCCTTAATATGTTTCCAAAGTGGTTTTGATCAATAATATTATCTGTTAGTACCGTGAGCATTTTAGTGTTCTCTTGTAATTTGAATTTTGCCCTGAACTATAGCCTAGGTATTGATTTTTTCATCAAAAATCACTCGTTTTAGATTTGTCCGAAACTGTTCCTTGAGTTAGATAATGATGTCCTTAATAGGTTTCCAAAGAGGTTTTGATCAATAATATTGTGGGTGAGAACCGTGAGCATTGTAATATTCTATCAAAATTTGAATTTTTACCCTGAGCCTTTGTACTGATTTTTCATTGCAAAATCAATTCTGTCAGATTGAGCCGAAACTGTTCCTAGAGTTAGATAATGATGTTCTTAATAGGTTTGCAAAGTGGTTTTGATCAATAATATTGGGGGTGAGAAACGTGAGAAGAACTTCCAGCACTTCAACTGGTTGATAGGCAGGCACAGAAGTACATGGACAACCAACTTGTCTGAAGGGAAGATGGCACACAAGGAAGCAAACATCTCTGGATGGATGATAGTACCTACACCCCAATGGTCTAAACACTCTCCCAGCAGAACTTCCAACACTTCAACCCAAATGATTGGCACACAAGTACCTGTGCATTAACATCTGCAGAACTTCCTACACTTGACCCAACCGATAGGCACACAAGTACCTGTGCATCCAACATCTCTGAAGGGAAGATGGCACTAACACAAAGTGTGTCAGCACAACTGTCCCAGCAGAACTTCCTACACTTCAACCCAACCGATAGGTACACAAGTACCTGTGCATGCAACATCCACAGAACTTCCAACAATTCAACCCAACCGATAGGCAGGCACACAAGTACCTGTGCATCCAACATCCACAGAACTTCCAACACTTCAACCCAATCGATAGGTACACAAGTACCTGTGCATCCAACATCCGCAGAACTTCCAACACTTCAACACAACCAATAGGCAGGCACACAAGTAACTGGGTGGCCAACTTGTCTGAAAGATGGTATAGCATACTGTGTGTAGCACAACACTTCCAGCAGCAGAACTTCCAACACTTCAACCCAACTGATAGGCAGGCACAAAAGTACCTGTGTGGCCAACATGGGCAGAACTTCCAACACTTCAACCCAATCGATAGGTACACAAGTACCTGTGCATCCGACATCCGCAGAACTTCCAACATTTCAACTCAACCGATAGGCAGGCACACAAGTACCTGTGTGGACAACATCCGCAGAACTTCCAACACTTCAACCCAATCGATAGGTACACAACTACTTGTACATCCAACATCTGCAGAACTTCCAACACTTCAACCCAACCGATAGGCAGGCACACAAGTACCTGTGTGGCCAACATGCGCAGAACTTCCAACACTTCAACCCAATCGATAGGTACAATAGTACCTATGCATCCAACATGCGCAGAACTTCCAACACTTCAACCCAACCGATAGGTACACAAGTACCTGTGCAGCCTGTGCATCCAACATCCGCAGAACTTCCAACACTTCAACCCATTCGATAGGTACACAAGTACCTGTGCATCCAACATCCGCAGAACTTCCAACATTTCAACTCAACCGATAGGCAGGCACACAAGTACCTGTGTGGACAACATCCGCAGAACTTCCAACACTTCAACCCAATCGATAGGTACACAACTACTTGTACATCCAACATCTGCAGAACTTCCAACACTTCAACCCAACCGATAGGCAGGCACACAAATACCTGTGTGGCCAACATGCGCAGAACTTCCAACACTTCAACCCAATCGATAGGTACAATAGTACCTATGCATCCAACATGCGCAGAACTTCCAACACTTCAACCCAACCGATAGGTACACAAGTACCTGTGCAGCCTGTGCATCCAACATCCGCAGAACTTCCAACACTTCAACCCATTCGATAGGTACACAAGTACCTGTGCATCCAACATCCGCAGAACTTCCAACACTTCAACCCAACCGATAGGCAGGCACACAAGTACCTGTGTGGCCAACTTCTCCGAAGGGAAGAGAATACTTACACACAAGTGTAAACACAACCTGCCCAATACAACTCCCAACATACTCTGACAGACTATATGAACAACAATTTAGTCTGAACCTACACCTCTATAATATAGCACTGCCTCCACTTGTGACAACTGTGTTTACAACAAAACCAACCGGTAGGCACACAAGGAAGCCAACATCTCTGGATGGATGATAGTCCGACACACAATGGTCTAAACAACGCTCTCCCTCCAGAACTTCCAACACTTCAAACCAACCGATATGCAGGCACACAAGTAGTACCTGTGCAGCCAACTTGTCTGAAGGGAAGATGGCACAAACATACAGTGTGTTAGCAAAACTCTCCCAACACATCAAACCAACCGATAGACACTGGAGTACCTGTGCAGCCAACATTTCTGAAGGGAAGATGGTACTAACATTCAGTGTGTTAGCAGCAAATCTCTCCCAACACATCAAACCAACCGATAGACACTGGAGTACCTGTGTATCCAACATCTTCAGAAGTTCTAACCCTTCAACCCAACTGATAGGCACACAAGTACCTGTGCATCCAACATCCACAGGACTTCCAACATTTCAACCCAACTGATAGGCACACACGTACCTGTACATCCAACATCCGCAGAATTTCCAACACTTCAACCCAACCGATAGGCAGGCACACAAGTACATCTGTTGCCAACATGCGCAGAACTTCCAACATTTCAACCCAATCGATAGGTACACAAGTACTTGTGCATCTAACATCCGCAGAACTTCCAACACTTCAACACAACCGATAGGCAGGCACACAAGTACCTGTGCATCCAACATCCGCAGAACTTCCAACACTTCAACCCAACCGATAGGCAGGCACACAAGTAGTACCTGTGCAGCCAACTTGTCTGAAGGGAAGATGGCACTAACATACAGTGTGTTAGCAAAACTCTCCCAACACATCAAACCAACCGATAGACACTGGAGTACCTGTGCATCCAACATTTTCAGAAGTTCCAACCCTTCAACCCAACTGATAGGCACACACGTACCTGTACATCCAACATCCGCAGAATTTCAAACACTTCAACCCAACCGATAGGCAGGCACAAAAGTACATCTGTTGCCAACATGCGCAGAACTTCCATCACTTCAACCCAACCAATAGGTACAATAGTACCTATGCATCCAACATCCGCAGAACCTCCAACACTTCAACCCAATCGATAGGTACACAAGTACCTGTGCATCCAACATCCGCAGAACTTCCAACACTTCAACCCAATCGATAGGTACACAAGTACCTGTGCATCCAACATCTGCAGAACTTCCAACACTTCAACCCAACCGATTGGCACACTAGTACCTGTTCATCCAACATCCGTACGACTTCCAACACTTCAGCCCAACTGATAGGCACACAAGTACCTGTGCATCCAACATCCACAGAACTTCCAACACTTCAAACCAATCGATTCGCACACCAAGTACCTGTGCAGCCAACTTGTCTGAAGGGAAAATGGTACTAACATACAGTGTGTTAGCAGCAAATCTCTCCCAACACATCAAACCAACCGATAGACACTGGAGTACCTATGCATCCAACATGCGTAGAACTTCCAACACTTCAACCCAACCGATTGGCACACTAGTGCCTGTGCATCCAACATACATACAACTTCCAACACTTCAACCCAACTGATAGGCACACTAGTACCTGTGCATCCATCATCCGTACAACTTCCAACACTTCAACCCAACCGATAGGCACACAAGAACCTGTGCAGCCAACATCTCTGAAGGGAAGAATACTTACACACAAGTGGAAACACAACTTGCCCAACACAACTCCCAACATACTCTGACAGACTATATGAACAATAATTCAGTCTGAACCTACACCTCTATAATATAGTACTACCTCCACTTGTGACAACTGTGTTTACAACAAAACCAACCGGTAGGCACACAATGAAGCCAACATCTCTGGATGGATTATAGTCCAACACACAACGGTCTAAACAACGCTCTCCCTCCATAATTTCCAACACTTCAACCCAACCGATAGGCAGGCACAAAAGTACATCTGTTGCCAACATGCGCAGAACTTCCATCACTTCAACCCAACCAATAGGTACAATAGTACCTATGCATCCAACATCCGCAGAACCTCCAACACTTCAACCCAATCGATAGGTACACAAGTACCTGTGCATCCAACATCCGCAGAACTTCCAACACTTCAACCCAATCGATAGGTACACAAGTACCTGTGCATCCAACATCTGCAGAACTTCCAACACTTCAACCCAACCGATTGGCACACTAGTACCTGTTCATCCAACATCCGTACGACTTCCAACACTTCAGCCCAACTGATAGGCACACAAGTACCTGTGCATCCAACATCCACAGAACTTCCAACACTTCAAACCAATCGATTCGCACACCAAGTACCTGTGCAGCCAACTTGTCTGAAGGGAAAATGGTACTAACATACAGTGTGTTAGCAGCAAATCTCTCCCAACACATCAAACCAACCGATAGACACTGGAGTACCTATGCATCCAACATGCGTAGAACTTCCAACACTTCAACCCAACCGATTGGCACACTAGTGCCTGTGCATCCAACATACATACAACTTCCAACACTTCAACCCAACTGATAGGCACACTAGTACCTGTGCATCCATCATCCGTACAACTTCCAACACTTCAACCCAACCGATAGGCACACAAGAACCTGTGCAGCCAACATCTCTGAAGGGAAGAATACTTACACACAAGTGGAAACACAACTTGCCCAACACAACTCCCAACATACTCTGACAGACTATATGAACAATAATTCAGTCTGAACCTACACCTCTATAATATAGTACTACCTCCACTTGTGACAACTGTGTTTACAACAAAACCAACCGGTAGGCACACAATGAAGCCAACATCTCTGGATGGATTATAGTCCAACACACAACGGTCTAAACAACGCTCTCCCTCCATAATTTCCAACACTACAAACCAACCGATAGGCAGGCACACAAGTAGTACCTGTGCAGCCAACTTGTCTGAAGGGAAGATGGCACACAAGGAAGCCAACATCTCTGGATGGATGATAGTACCTACACCCACCCAAATTGTCTAAACAACACTCCCCCTCCAGAACTTCCAACACATCGATATGCACACCAAGTACCTGTGCCGCCAACTTGTCTGAGGGAAGATGGTACTAACATACAGTGTGTTAGCACAACACTCCCAGCAGAACTTCCTACACTTCAACCCAACCGATAGGCAGGCACACAAGTAGTACCTGTGCAGCCAACTTGTCTGAAGGGAAGATGGCACACAAGAAAGCCAACATCTCTGGATGGATGATAGTACCTACACCCACCCAAATTGTCTAAACAACACTCCCCCTCCAGAACTTCCAACACTTCAAACCAATCGATATGCACACCAAGTACCTGTGCAGCCAACATGTCTGAGGGAAGATGGTACTAACATACAGTGTGTTAGCACAACTTTCCCAGCAGAACTTCCTACACATCAACCCAACCGATAGGCACACAAGTACCTGTGCATCCAACATCTCTGAAGGGAAGATGGCACTAACATACAGTGTGTTAGCACAACTCTCCCAACACATCAAACCAACCGATAGACACTGGAGTACCTGTGCAGCCAACATTTCTGAAGGGAAGATAGTACTAACATACAGTGTGTTCGCAGCAAATCTCTCCCAACACATTAAACCAACCGATAGACACTGGAGTACCTGTGCATCCAACATCCTTGTAAGTTCCAACACTTCAACCCAACTGATAGGCACACAAGTACCTGTGCATCCAACAGCCACAGGACTTCCAACACTTCAACCCAACTGATAGGCATACAAGTACCTGTGCATGCAACATCCGTAGAACTTCCAACACTTCAACCCAGCCGATTGGCACACTAGTACATGTGCATCCAACATCCGTACAACTTCCAACACTTCAACCAAACAGATTGGCACACTAGTACCTGTTCATCCAACATCCGTACGACTTCCAACACTTCAACCCAACTGATAGGCACACAAGTACCTGTGCATCCAACATCCACAGGACTTCCAACACTTCAACCCAACTGATAGGCATACAAGTACCTGTGCATGCAACATCCGTAGAACTTCCAACACTTCAACCCAACCAATTGGCACACTAGTACCTGTTCATCCAACATTCGTACAACTTCCAACACTTCAACCCAACAGATTGGCACAGTAGTACCTGTGCATCCAACATCCACAGGACTTCCAACACTTCAACCCAACTGATAGGCACAGTAGTACCTGTGCATCCAACATCCGTAGAACCTTCCAACACTTCAACCCAACCGATTGGCACACTAGTACCTGTGCATCCAACATACGTAGAACTTCCAACACTTCAACCCAACTGGTAGGCACACAACTACCTGTGCATCCAACATCCGCAGAACTTCCAACACTTCAACCCAACCGATTGGCAAACTAGTACCTGTGCATCCAACATCTCAGAAGGGAAGAATACTTACACACAAGTGGAAACACAACTTGCCCAACACAACTCCCAACATACTCTGACAAACTATATGAACAACAATTTAGTCTGAACCTACACCTCTATAATATAGCACTTCCTCCACTTGTGACAACTGTGTTTACAACAAAACCAACCGGTAGGCACACAATGAAGCCAACATCTCTGGATGGATTATAGTCCAACTCACAACGGTCTAAACAACGCTCTCCCTCCATAATTTCCAACACTTCAAACCAACCGATAGGCAGGCACACAAGTAGTACCTGTGCAGCCAACTTGTCTGAAGGGAAGATGGCACACAAGGAAGCCAACATCTCTGGATGGATTATAGTACCTACACCCACCCAAATTGTCTAAACAACACTCCCCCTCCAGAACTTCCAACACTTCAAACCAATCGATATGCACACCAAGTACCTGTGCAGCCAACATGTCTGAGGGAAGATGGTACTAACATACAGTGTGTTAGCACAACTCTCCCAGCAGAACTTCCTACACTTCAACCCAACCGATAGGCACACAAGTACCTGTGCATCCAACATCTCTGAAGGGAAGATGGCACTAACATACAGTGTGTTAGCACAACTCTCCCAACACATCAAACCAACCGATAGACACTGGAGTACCTATGCATCCAACATGCGTAGAACTTCCAACACTTCAACCCAACCGATTGGCACACTAGTGCCTGTGCATCCAACATACATACAACTTCCAACACTTCAACCCAACTGATAGGCACACTAGTACCTGTGCATCCATCATCCGTACAACTTCCAACACTTCAACCCAACCGATAGGCACACAAGAACCTGTGCAGCCAACATCTCTGAAGGGAAGAATACTTACACACAAGTGGAAACACAACTTGCCCAACACAACTCCCAACATACTCTGACAGACTATATGAACAATAATTCAGTCTGAACCTACACCTCTATAATATAGTACTACCTCCACTTGTGACAACTGTGTTTACAACAAAACCAACCGGTAGGCACACAATGAAGCCAACATCTCTGGATGGATTATAGTCCAACACACAACGGTCTAAACAACGCTCTCCCTCCATAATTTCCAACACTACAAACCAACCGATAGGCAGGCACACAAGTAGTACCTGTGCAGCCAACTTGTCTGAAGGGAAGATGGCACACAAGGAAGCCAACATCTCTGGATGGATGATAGTACCTACACCCACCCAAATTGTCTAAACAACACTCCCCCTCCAGAACTTCCAACACTTCAAACCAATCGATATGCACACCAAGTACCTGTGCAGCCAACATGTCTGAGGGAAGATGGTACTAACATACAGTGTGTTAGCACAACTTTCCCAGCAGAACTTCCTACACATCAACCCAACCGATAGGCACACAAGTACCTGTGCATCCAACATCTCTGAAGGGAAGATGGCACTAACATACAGTGTGTTAGCACAACTCTCCCAACACATCAAACCAACCGATAGACACTGGAGTACCTGTGCAGCCAACATTTCTGAAGGGAAGATAGTACTAACATACAGTGTGTTCGCAGCAAATCTCTCCCAACACATTAAACCAACCGATAGACACTGGAGTACCTGTGCATCCAACATCCTTGTAAGTTCCAACACTTCAACCCAACTGATAGGCACACAAGTACCTGTGCATCCAACAGCCACAGGACTTCCAACACTTCAACCCAACTGATAGGCATACAAGTACCTGTGCATGCAACATCCGTAGAACTTCCAACACTTCAACCCAGCCGATTGGCACACTAGTACATGTGCATCCAACATCCGTACAACTTCCAACACTTCAACCAAACAGATTGGCACACTAGTACCTGTTCATCCAACATCCGTACGACTTCCAACACTTCAACCCAACTGATAGGCACACAAGTACCTGTGCATCCAACATCCACAGGACTTCCAACACTTCAACCCAACTGATAGGCATACAAGTACCTGTGCATGCAACATCCGTAGAACTTCCAACACTTCAACCCAACCAATTGGCACACTAGTACCTGTTCATCCAACATTCGTACAACTTCCAACACTTCAACCCAACAGATTGGCACAGTAGTACCTGTGCATCCAACATCCACAGGACTTCCAACACTTCAACCCAACTGATAGGCACAGTAGTACCTGTGCATCCAACATCCGTAGAACCTTCCAACACTTCAACCCAACCGATTGGCACACTAGTACCTGTGCATCCAACATACGTAGAACTTCCAACACTTCAACCCAACTGGTAGGCACACAACTACCTGTGCATCCAACATCCGCAGAACTTCCAACACTTCAACCCAACCGATTGGCAAACTAGTACCTGTGCATCCAACATCTCAGAAGGGAAGAATACTTACACACAAGTGGAAACACAACTTGCCCAACACAACTCCCAACATACTCTGACAAACTATATGAACAACAATTTAGTCTGAACCTACACCTCTATAATATAGCACTTCCTCCACTTGTGACAACTGTGTTTACAACAAAACCAACCGGTAGGCACACAATGAAGCCAACATCTCTGGATGGATTATAGTCCAACTCACAACGGTCTAAACAACGCTCTCCCTCCATAATTTCCAACACTTCAAACCAACCGATAGGCAGGCACACAAGTAGTACCTGTGCAGCCAACTTGTCTGAAGGGAAGATGGCACACAAGGAAGCCAACATCTCTGGATGGATTATAGTACCTACACCCACCCAAATTGTCTAAACAACACTCCCCCTCCAGAACTTCCAACACTTCAAACCAATCGATATGCACACCAAGTACCTGTGCAGCCAACATGTCTGAGGGAAGATGGTACTAACATACAGTGTGTTAGCACAACTCTCCCAGCAGAACTTCCTACACTTCAACCCAACCGATAGGCACACAATTACCTGTGCATCCAACATCTCTGAAGGGAAGATGGCACTAACATACAGTGTGTTAGCACAACTCTCCCAACACATCAAACCAACCGATAGACACTGGAGTACCTGTGCAGCCAACATTTCTGAAGGGAAGATAGTACTAACATACAGTGTGTTCGCAGCAAATCTCTCCCAACACATCAAACCAACCGATAGACACTGGAGTACCTGTGCATCCAACATCCTTGTAAGTTCCAACACTTCAACCCAACTGATAGGCACACAAGTACCTGTGCATCCAACATCCACGGGACTTCCAACACTTCAACCCAACCGATTGGCACACTAGTACCTGTGCATCCAACATCCGTACAACTTCCAACACTTCAACCAAACAGATTGGCACACTAGTACCTGTTCATCCAACATCTGTACGACTTCCAACACTTCAACCCAACTGATAGGCACACAAGTACCTGTGCATCCAACATCCACAGGACTTCCAACACTTCAACCCAACTGATAGGCATACAAGTACCTGTGCATGCAACATCCGTAGAACTTCCAACACTTCAACCCAACCGATTGGCACACTAGTACCTGTGCATCCAACATCTGTACAACTTCCAACACTTCAACCCAACTGATAGGCACACAACTACCTGTGCATCCAACATCCGCAGAACTTCCAACACTTCAACCCAACCGATTGGCACACTAGTACCTGTGCATCCAACATCTCTGAAGGGAAGAATACTTACACACAAGTGGAAACACAACTTGCCCAACACAACTCCCAACATACTCTGACAAACTATATGAACAACAATTTAGTCTGAACCTACACCTCTATAATATAGTACTACCTTCACTTGTGACAACTGTGTTTACAACAAAACCAACCGGTACAACATCTCTGGATGGATTATAGTCCAACACACAACGGTCTAAACAACGCTCTCCCTCCATAATTTCCAACACTTCAAACCAACCGATAGGCAGGCACACAAGTAGTACCTGTGCAGCCAACTTGTCTGAAGGGAAGATGGCACACAAGGAATCCAACATCTCTGGATGGATGATAGTACCTACACCCACCCAAATTGTCTAAACAACACTCCCCCTCCAGAACTTCCAACACTTCAAACCAATCGATATGCACACCAAATACCTGTGCAGCCAACTTGTCTGAGGGAAGATGGTACTAACATACAGTGTGTTAAAACAACTCTCCCAGCAGAACTTCCTACACTTCAACCCAACCGATAGGCACACAAGTACCTGTGCATCCAACATCTCTGAAGGGAAGATGGCACTAACATACAGTGTGTTAGCACAACTCTCCCAACACATCAAACCAACCGATAGACACTGGAGTACCTGTGCATCCAACATCCTTGTAAGTTCGAACACTTCAACCCAACTGATAGGCACACAAGTACCTGTGCATCCAACATCCACAGGACTTCCAACACTTCAACCCAACCGATTGGCACACTAGTACCTGTGCATCCAACATCCGTACAACTTCCAACACTTCAACCAAACAGATTGGCACACTAGTACCTGTTCATCCAACATCCGTACGACTTCCAACACTTCAACCCAACTGATAGGCACACAAGTACCTGTGCATCCAACATCCACAGGACTTCCAACACTTCAACCCAACTGATAGGCATACAAGTACCTGTGCATGCAACATCCGTAGAACTTCCAACACTTCAACCCAACCGATTGGCACACTAGTACCTGTGCATCCAACATCTGTACAATTTCCAACACTTCAACCCAACTGATAGGCACACAACTACCTGTGCATCCAACATCCGCAGAACTTCCAACACTTCAACCCAACCGATTGGCAAACTAGTACCTGTGCATCCAACATCTCTGAAGGGAAGAATACTTACACACAAGTGGAAACACAACTTGCCCAACACAACTCCCAACATACTCTGACAGACTATATGAACAACAATTTAGTCTGAACCTACACCTCTATAATATAGTACTACCTTCACTTGTGACAACTGTGTTTACAACAAAACCAACCGGTAGGCACACAATGAAGCCAACATCTCTGGATGGATTATAGTCCAACACACAACGGTCTAAACAACGCTCTCCCTCCATAATTTCCAACACTTCAAACCAACCGATAGGCAGGCACACAAGTAGTACCTGTGCAGCCAACAAGTCTGAAGGGAAGATGGCACACAAGGAATCCAACATCTCTGGATGGATGATAGTACCTACACCCACCCAAATTGTCTAAACAACACTCCCCCTCCAGAACTTCCAACACTTCAAACCAATCGATATGCACACCAAGTACCTGTGCAGCCAACTTGTCTGAGGGAAGATGGTACTAACATACAGTGTGTTAAAACAACTCTCCCAGCAGAACTTCCTACACTTCAACCCAACCGATAGGCACACAAGTACCTGTGCATCCAACATCTCTGAAGGGAAGATGGCACTAACATACAGTGTGTTAGCACAACTCTCCCAACACATCAAACCACCCGATAGACACTGGAGTACCTGTGCAGCCAACATTTCTGAAGGAAAGATGGTACTAACATACAGTGTGTTCGCAGCAAATCTCTCCCAACACATCAAACCAACCGATAGACACTGGAGTACCTGTGCATCCAACATCCTTGTAAGTTCCAACACTTCAACCCAACTGATAGGCACACAAGTACCTGTGCATCCAATATCCACAGGACTTCCAACACTTCAACCCAACCGATTGGCACACTAGTACCTGTGCATCCAACATCCGTACAACTTCCAACACTTCAACCAAACAGATTGGCACACTAGTACCTGTTCATCCAACATCCGTACGACTTCCAACACTTCAACCCAACTGATAGGCACAGTAGTACCTGTGCATCCATCATCCGTAGAACTTCCAACACTTCAACCCGACCGATTGGCACACTGGTACCTGTGCATCCAACATCCGTAGAACCTTCCAACACTTCAACCCAACAGATTGGCACACTAGTACCTGTGCATCCAACATCCGTACAACTTCCAACACTTCAACCCAACAGATTGGCACACTAGTACCTGTTCATCAATCATCCGTAGAACTTCCAACACTTCAACCCGACCGATTGGCACACTGGTACCTGTGGATCCAACATCCGTAGAACCTTCCAACACTTTAACCTAATTGATTGGCACACTAGTACCTGTGCATCCAACATCCGTACAACTTCCATCACTTCAACCCAACGGATTGGCACACTAGTACCTGTTCATCCAACATCCGTACTACTTCCAACACTTCAACCCAATTGATAGGCACAGTAGTACCTGTGCATCCACATCCGTAGAACTTCCAACACTTCAACCCGACCGATTGGCACACTGGTACCTGTGCATCCAACATCCGTAGAACCTTCCAACACTTTAACCTAACCGATTGGCACACTAGTACCTGTGCATCCAACATCCGTACAACTTCCATCACTTGAACCCACCGGATTGGCACACTAGTACCTGTTCATCCAACATCCGTACGACTTCCAACACTTCAACCCAACTGATAGGCACAGTAGTAACTGTGCATCCATCATCCGTAGAACTTCCAACACTTCAACCCGACCGATTGGCACACTAGTACCTGTGCATCCAACATACGTAGAACTTCCAACACTTCAACCCAACTGATAGGCACACAACTACCTGTGCACCCAACATCCGCAGAACTTCCAACACTTCAACCTGGCACACTAGTACCTGTGCATCCAACATCTCCGAAGGGAAGAATACTTACACACAAGTGGAAACACAACTTGCCCAACACAACTCCCAACATACTCTGACAGACTATATGAACAACAATTTAGTCTGAACCTACACCTCTATAATATAGTACTACCTCCACTTGTGACAACTGTGTTTACAACAAAACCAACCGGTAGGCACACAAGGAAGCCAACATCTCTGGATGATGATAGTCCGACATACAACGGTCAACAATGTTCTCCCTCCTTAATTTCCAACACTTCAAACCAAGCGATAGGCAGGCACACAAGTAGTACCTGTACAGCCAACTTGTCTGAAGTGAAGATAGTACTTACATACAGTGTGTTAGCACAACTCTCCCAGCAGAACTTCCTACACTTCAACTCAACCGATAGGTACACTGCATCCAACATTTCTGATGGGAAGATCGCACTAACATACAGTGAGTTAGCAGCAAATCATTCCCAACACATCAAACCAACCAATAGACACTGGAGTACCTGTACAGCCAACATTTCTGAAGGGGAGATGGTACTCACACACAGTGTGTGCACCACTCTTAGCAGAACTTCAAACCCTTCAACCCAACCGATAGGCAGTCACACAAGTACCTGGGTGGCCAACTTGTGTGAAAGATGGTATAGCATACTGTGTGTTAGCACAACTCTTCCAACAGCAGAATTTCCAACACTTCAACCTAACTCATAGGCAGGCACACAAGTACCTGTGCATCCAACATCTGTACAACTTCCAACACTTCAAACCAACCGATTGTCACACAAGCAACTGTGCAGCCAACATCTCCGAAGGGAAGAAAATTCTATCATAATTTGACTTTTTACCCTGAACTATAGCCTTTGTACTGATTTTTCATTGTAAAATGAATTATTTGAGATTGAGCGGAAACTGTTCCTAGAGTTAGATAATGATGTCCTTAATATGTTTCCAAAGTTGTTTTGTTCAATAATATTATGTGTTTGAACCATGAGCGTTTTAATATTCTATCAAAATTTGAATTTTTACCCTGAACTATAGCCTTTGTACTGATTTTTCATTGCAAAATGTATCATTTCAGATTGAGCAGTAACTGTTCCTAGAGTTAGATAATAATGTCCTTTGGCTTGTAAAATTTTGTGGTTATTTTTGAAGATGAGATTGTTATAATTAAATATTGCTAAGGAAATGCTGATAAAGCTTCTTGTCTCAGAAATATCGATTGAACCCATATTACTGCACTTGTAATTCAAACTATTATAGTAACTCTAACACTTTCTTAACGCACTTTTAACACGATTACAACACAGTTTTTGCACATCTTTAACACATTTTTAACTCAATTTAACGCAATGACTACAACACACTTTTTAACATAATTATTCTTAATGCGATTGTAATGCATTTTTAACGCATTCTTAATGCAATTGTAACACAATTTATAATGCATTGTTAATGCGCTTATAACGTAATTACATTGCAATTGCAATGCATTGTTAAAAATTTCCTAACTCATTCCTAACACAATTATATCGCAATTTCATTGTCATTATATTGTGTTTATGATGCAATTAAAACGCAAATTATAATGCTATTTAAAGCAATGTTAATGGAAGGTTAGTAAAACATCAAGTATGGGGTTAGGGGGTGTGGCTTGGGGTCTAGGGTCGAGGGTGGGGTTAGGGGGTGAGGCTTAGGGTCTAGGGTCGAGGGTGGGGTTAGGGGGTGTGGCTTGGGGTCTAGGGTCGAGGGTGGGGTTAGGGGGTGTGGCTTGGGGTCTAGGGTCGAGGGTGGGGTTAGGGGGTGTGGCTTGGGGTCTAGGGTCGAGGGTGGGGTTAGGGGGTGTGGCTTGGGGTCTAGGGTCGAGGGTGGGGTTAGGGGGTGTGGCTTGGGGTCTAGGGTCGAGGTTAGGGTTTAGGCCTGACTATATGTCCCGGGATATGTCCTTTTGGGTGTTTCGGGGACATAGTCATGTCCCTCAGGGTCAGAAGTATGTCCTTTATGTCCCTCAAGGTTTGAAGGACATATGTCCCCAAGATTTCTACCCCCCCCCCCCCCCCCCCGGTCATCAAGTCCTATCATGTTTGTAAATATGTTAATATTTAATGTTGACAGTTGACAAGACTTGTCATAGGTAAGATTGGTATCTGTATAAAGATAGTATAAGCTCCTTATTTAATTAAATGACATCATTTTGTTTTACTTTATTGATTTATTCCGCTTATTTGTCATTATTTTGTATGATTCTTGCTCCAATTAAGTGTTTAGTATGTAGAGAAGTGCAACAGCAGTATGTAAATGCATGAAATTCAAAATGATTGACTTATCATGTCTGATGATTACCACAAAATTATAGATGTTGGAATGTCACCCAACCTCCTGTTGGGAGAAGCAAAAATAATGATTATTCTATGTTATACATACATTCATTTGAACATTCATTATTATTATTTTTGTAATATTGAAAAATGTGAAGTGAATTAGAGTTTGTGGTTTGTTGAGGGTTGCCAAAATATTGTTTGCTTCAATCTGATGACATATTGTAGGAGGGACATATCGAGGACATATCAAAGGGACATATGTCCCTCTGAAATTAAACAATTTTTGAATGTTACGAACGTTTTGAGAAGGTGTAATGTACATTAGATTTATGTTCCAGAATTACCCTGGGTGTTTTGTTGTTCAAATAAAGAAATATTATCCTATGTCCCTCAATATGTCCCTGTTCTCAATTTGTTTGAAAATGGCTTGTAGAATAGAGGAATGAATTACCTGCAGGGTGCACTACTTATTTTCCCAATTAAATAAAATTCAAATAGGTTTTGAGTGGAAGGAAAACTTCCACAGGGACATATGTCCCTGCAAGGAAATGGCTTGAATGTAACAGAAACAGTAGGCCAAGGGCAGGTCTAATATGTACTAAAGTATCATATAACAGGGCATTATAGTTTACAAGTTATGGCAAAAACCGTAAGGGGACATATGTCCCTGTGAGAAAATGGATTGATAGTCACACATACAGTAGGTCGGAGGCAGGTCTACTGCATACTAAAGTGTCGTACAGCAGGGCATAATAGTTTTCAAGTTATTGCAAAAACACTACGGGGACATATGTCCCTGTGAGTAAATGGCTTGAAAGTCACATAAACAGTAGGTCAGGGGCAAGTCTACTGCATACTAAAGTATCGTACAGCAGGGCATAACAGTTTTCAAGTAATTGCAAAAACCGTAAGGGGACATATGTCCCTGTGAGAAAATGGATTGAAAGTCACACATACAGTAGGTCGGGGGCAGGTCTACTGCATACTAAAGTATCGTACAGCAGGGCTTTATAGTTTTCTAGTTATTGCAAAAACCCTATGGGGACATATGTCCCTGTGAGAAAATGGCTTGAAATTAATAGGAACAGTAGAAGAGGGGCAGGTCTACTGTATACCTAAGTATTGTACAGCAGGGCATTATAGTTTTCAAGTTATTGCAAAAACCCTACGGGGACATATGTCCCTATGAGAAAATGGCTTGAAAGTCACACAAACAGTAGGTCAGGGGCAGGTCTACTGTATACCTAAGTATTGTACAGCAGGGCATTATAGTTTTCAAGTTATTGCAAAAACCCTACGGGGACATATGTCCCTATGAGAAAATGGCTTGAAAGTCACACAAACAGTAGGTCAGGGGCAGGTCTACTGTATACCTAAGTATTGTACAGCAGGGCATTATAGTTTTCAAGTTATTGCAAAAACCCTATGGGGACATATGTCCCTGTGAGCAAATGGCTTGAAAGTCACACAAACAGTAGGTCAGGGGCAGGTCTACTGTATACCTAAGTATTGTACAGCAGGGCATTATAGTTTTCAAGTTATTGCAAAAACCCTACGGGGACATATGTCCCTATGAGAAAATGGCTTGAAAGTCACACAAACAGTAGTTCAGGGGCAGGTCTACTGTATACCTAAGTATTGTACAGCAGGGCATTATAGTTTTCAAGTTATTGCAAAAACCCTACGGGGACATATGTCCCTATGAGAAAATGGCTTGAAAGTCACACAAACAGTAGGTCAGGGACAGGTCTACTGTATACCTAAGTATTGTACAGCAGGGCATTTTAGTTTTCGAGTTATGGCAAAAACCCCACAGGGACATATGTCCCTCTAATTAAAAGGCTTGAAACTGATAGGAACAATAGCTTTGGGGTGGGGCTACTGTATGATGAAGGATGTTTCTGCAGGGCTCAGTAGTTTTCCAATTATTAAAATAACCCCAGAGGGACATATGTCCCTGTGAAGAAATGGATTGAAAATCTCAGATATGCTATGTTGTGGGAGGGGCTACTCGTATCTGAAATATAAATGGGCAGGGTTGAGGTTTAAATATTCAGGGCCCATTTACTGAAAAAGGGACATAAAAGGGACATATTTTGTACAATAATATTCAATGGCCTATAACTGGAAGAAACATGCAGGGTTTCCATGGGACTTTGTAGGGTTGCAATCTTGGGACACTAATTAAGCTCTGATAGTGTTATGAAAGCCTGAGAGCCAGTATTAAATTTTATATTTCGCCTTAAGTTTGAGGTAGCATAACTTTAAAACCAAAGGAGATACGGCTTCATTAACACATCTATTGGACTCAGGTCATTGCTGTGATTGCAATGGTATGTTCAAAAGTGAAATTTGGGTGAAAATAATAGATGTTTGAAGAAACAGTTGAAAAGTAGGTCGTAGGACTTTTCTCATAACTTAAAAACTAATGCAGGGTTTTGTAGGGTTTATGCGCGGTTTGAAAGAGTAGATATGGGTCTACCATACCTGCAAATTTGGGAAAAAATGCTTCAGTAGTTTCTTAGGAAATCGCGTTTGAAGTTGAACAAAAATTAAAAAAAGCCAAAATTTCAACAATCTTTGTTAACGTTTTGAATTGTAACTCGAGTTCTGAAAGAGATATAAACTCCAAACCTGCAGGGTTTAGTAGAGCAACTCTTAACCTACCAGATGATTATCAAATATTGGTCATAGCATATATATTTTGAGAGTTACGAGCGATTGAATACAAGTGTTTCAGCCAAAATTTGGTCACTCCATACAAAATTTGCTATGTCAGATGAAAGGGGAGGTCTTAAAATGCCTAGAAATGGCAAACCCTGGGGGTCGATTTTTGAAGGTGGTCAGGTCTATAGGGTTTAGGGTTTAGGGTTTAGGGTTTAGGGTTTAGGGTTTAGGGTTTAGGGTTTAGGGTTTTAGGGTTTAGGTTTTAGGGTTTAGGGTTTAGGGTTTAGGGTTTAGGGTTTAGCCCTGAGAATATGTCCCTATCCATGTCCCTTGGCCCATTTCGGGGACATATTATGTCCTTTTGCCTGAAAATGCAGGGACATACTGAAAATTCGAGGGACATACCGTTATGTCCCTTGTGTTGTGATAAACCATGTAACATGTCCCTAAAAGTAATAATATAATGTATGTCCTTTAGCGTTTACTAAATTTATAACCGTGTGGTTAAATCAACTTATTAATATATTCTTTTATGTTTTGTGTGTTGTTTATGGTTGCCTTTTTTATCATAAACTTTTTAATTGGCTGTATAGAACCGCTTGGTGGGGCAGTGGATTGCTCTGTTTTAATGTAACTTTTCTCCATGTATGCTCATCTCGCTTGCCTATTAAAGTAGGTTAGAAGGCATTTATTGGTCACCAAGTATTTGGCAATTTTAAGTCTCCCTAGTAATTTGGAAGTTACTAATAAGTATGTCCCCCTTTTTTTGTTCAGGACTACAATTCATTTATTAACTGTGATGTTTCAAGTACTTACTAAGTTAGTTTTGGCTGATTACTTGATTATTAATATATTGTTGAAAGGTGAGTATTGTTTTGGATTAAGTTAGACTTTCATATAGTTTGTATTCACTGTCATAGTTTTTTCATTACATAATCCATGTATGATTAATGCACTACTACTCCTTTACAATGTTATTAATTCTATTTTTTAAATAACAAGAAATAAACATACTTTTTGATATAACACTGATAGTAATGAAATCATGATATTTACCCATGGTATATTGATAGCATAAATGATTAGTGAATAATTATATACTGAAATGGGTAAATGAAAAGAACTAAAATAAATAAATAAAGGGGTACATTATGTTAATAGTATATAACTAAGTAATATATAACTAAATGGATAAATGATAGAAATGAAGTGATACATTATGTTAATAATATATAACTAAATGAGTGGAATGACTCATGATAGTAATGAAAAGAATACTTAAAGATTACTTATTTAGACGTATTTAATGCACGGACTTTGTCTTGTACCTGTTTTGTTGTTTTGTCACAGGTGTAGTTGTTAAGAAAGGTGCGACATTTAGCCAAAGTAGGCGTAGATTTCTTTGACAACTCGTCTTTAAAAAATACTTCAATGGCTTCTAAATAACCACTTGGAAGTGGAGTGGATTGCTCTGTGTCAAAGAATGTGTAATTTTTTATTATGTGTACACATCTCACTTACCTGTTAGCATTTGCATCGATTTAAATGCACTCAGAGATTGTTTCCCTCCTTTCCGAACACGATAATATAATTCTGATGTTGCAGAACTGTGGGACATCTGTCGAGACATTGCCTCCATTTCAGGGTTTGATAGCACTGCTCTTCCTGTTACAGCTCCAGCTTTTCGAACAGCTGTCAAGGATGGAATTCTTGTTAATCCAACTTCAATAGCGTATGCTCTTATAATGTGTGAATAGTTGTTTCTAAAGGATAGGCCATTTGCCCTAAGAAGGGCAATGTCACACTCTGCTGATGTAGCAATGTTTGGTCGTATTTCCTCGATGTAGTGATTGAAAATTGCAGAATCATCAAGAGATAAATATAAAACAGCTGGACCGTATGTTTTAGCAGTCTTGTGATTGCTAACTATAATTTTTAGCATTGTATCTTCATCTTCCCCAACATATGTGGCTTCTGCCACTTCTTTAAGAGTCATGTTTATAGCTGGACCTGCTCTTTGGAAATTTTTGTATCCAAAGCAGATAAATAAATATGTTGCGATAAAATTTATGTCCTCATCTGAGGACTTTCCTCTGTTTACTATGGTCTCTACTTTAGTTTTTGCAATCTTTGAATGTATCAACTCTTTCAAAGCCTGCATATCATCATCGGTTGTGTCGACTTCACGTGCTGCCTTATCCCTTGTGTGTGTGATTTTTGCAGTTCGGAAACCTGCTTTCCAAAGACCTACTCTCTCGATTGTTTTCATCGCAGCATCACTGGTTTTGTACTTCGGAACATCTCTCATTAAGTATCTGAGAGCAGTTTGTACCCTGTCCAATTTTGTGACAAGGCCATCAGGTCCTATGGCAGTTTTCTGGAGCTTCTCCACATACTGCTTGAGACGATCCGTGTCGAGAAGATTGTCCCATTTTAACTGTGTCGAGTCGGCAAATGCCAAATATTTCGACACATCTGTGCAAATCTGTCTAGCTTCAACGGAGGATTTGCTGCCTCCGTCGAAGCTAGTCAGATTTTTGTAGAATGCTGCCAGTTCTTTTGTATTGTCGATGTCATAAAACTCATAACTGCGGGTTGACCCCTTTTTTTTTTGAGCCGTGGGCACCACAATATTTTTATCGACATGTTGACTAATTTGGAAGCTTTGCTGGATGGTTAGTTGCAACGGATTTCTTTTCATTTCACCTCTCTTTGCAACTCCTGCTTTCTTTGCTTTTGCTAATAGCTCTTTTCGGGTTGTAGTATCAGTTATTGAATGAACAGATGTTAGATGATTCGATAGTTTTTTCAAGGCTTGTGCTTTACATTCTTCTACAGGACAGTGATAGTATTTTCTATATTTTTCAAAGTTACCTAAAGTACGGATTGATAATTTAACTCTTTCAGAGACCAGAGTGCAAAACTATGCAGGAAAATAGCTTAAATTTAAGAACAAAAATATGCCAACCCGGACCACATCAATGATAGACTGTAACACCATGGCTATTGTGATAGCTCAAGAACAAACCATCCATGAAAGGTTAATTGAATGTAACATAATTAACTATAACCTACCTAACTGCTGTATAGTATCTTCCTCATCCTCTTTCTCTTCAATGTCTACTTCAGTGTCTGCTTCACCTACTTTATTAGTTTGATAGTACAATATATCATAAATGCAGAGATTTACCTTTTGATTGTAACCATGGCATTTCACTTGTTGTTATGCCATAATCCCATTCTAATTCTTCATCTTCTTGTACATCCTGAATTGAGTACATTCCAAGTCTAGATTTACCTCGGATGGTGATGGGACTGTAGATTCTTGCATTTGGATTACGACTATGGTTCATGTACAAACCATACTGATTGTAACGTCTGGTGGCATCATAAAATAAGGTCTTTCTCCCAACTTTGAAGGAAATGCTTCCAGAGGTTTCATTGTTTTTTTCATATTCTTTCAATCTTTTGTCATATTGTAATTGATTATATACCCCAGTTGTTTTATATTCGCATAGAAATGTGTGCGATGGTATAGGTTTTAAGGCAAATATGCCTCTCCCTTTACTTGTCCCCGTATCTCTAACTTCTATTGGTGCATTGAGGTCTCTTGTGAGACCATCAATGACCTTTTCTTTTATAGTTTGGTGTTTCCTATATTAATGCATTCTAGAGTTTGTGTTACTAAAAAAGTAACTAACCATATTCTTGTTGACTTCCTCAGTGATGTCTTTCCTTCTTCTTCACTGGAAACTGAAGAAAATGAGTTCATATTTGCTTAAAAGTCTATATCAATCTTACAATCTTCCACACTCTCTGAAATGTCTTGAATCGAACCTACTTGTACAAGTAACATAAATTAACCTTAAAGCATATGTCATTTTACCTTCATCTGTAATATCTTGTACTGACTCATCATCACTTGAACCTAACAGGTACATAAACTCAAACTAAATTGTATTGACAACACTTACATTCTAAATGAAGAGATGTTTCTTCTGTACAGCCTGAATTACTGTATTCTTCAGATGTTGACTTCTTGTCACTTGAATCTAACAATCAAATAAAATAAATTAATTTGTTAAAAATACTTACTTTCTAGATTCAAAAACTCAGGTAAACCTCCAACACTATATTTCTCGCAGGAAAGTGAAGATTTTGTTTTCTTCAAAACAAAGTCTTCAATGTCGGAATCACTGTCCAAGAGTCTCCTTTTGGACATGATGAACTCTGGATTACTCTATTGTGAGATATGAAGTGAACTAAATTTCATTATTTTACATTAAAATAACTTGTTAATACAAGTAGTATGAACTTTTTAAATTACGCCATTTTGTTTCACAACTCTGTCCACTTGTGACAAGTTAAGTAGTTATTCCACTGACCAATTATCAAAACAAAGACTCAAGTACTCTTTATTTTATAGCTCACTTTACTATAAAACAGACCTTTGTAAAAATGGCTACCTTACAATTAGTCAATTAGTAATACTATATAATTACAGAAAATGGTGTTTAGTTTAAATATTAAAGAATAATGTACATATAATAGTACAATTACCAGTTAATTGTAGTTCAGAAGTTGAAAAATTCAGCAAACTTGATAGAAATCCAAAGAAATATTTTGAAGGTGTGGCATTTAAATGGAGGCTAAAATCAAATAAAGGAAGTGAAGGTATTGGAATAAAATTAGAATGCAATAAATGGTATTTCATGTAATTTAAAATAATTTGATGCAATTGCAAAGTAGTGAATGCAAATTAGGGTAATTCAACGGAATTTGAAAATAAGGGAATGCAAAAAGTATTTCATTGTAATTCAAAAAAGTGAATTCAAGTAATTTTGACTAAGTAGAATTAGAAAATAATTGAACCTAAATTAAAGGTATTTGATGGTAATTGATTGCAAGCAGTTACAGTTACATGATACTTCAATCAAATTAGCCAATTCTTAACAATTGAAAGTGTTTGAATGTAATTTGAAGAGAACTGAATATAATTAGAAGCTAAACAGAGGAAATTGAAGGTATCCCAATGGATTTTGAATTCAGTGAAGTAATTTAATTTAATTCAGTGTAATTTGCATTTTAAGTGTGATGCAATGTAATTTGGCTGTATTTGAATGTAATAATTGAAAGTAATTGAAGGTCTTCAATTGTACCAAATCATTGAATGTAATTGAATGCAATTTGATGTAATTGAATGTAATCACATCTGAAGTATGCATACTTTAATTTTCTTGTGGGACATATGTGATTTCTCAAGAATGGTACTTTTTACTATGGCAGGACAACACTATTGGAATTCTCATCCCCGATGAACTCCATTGCATCATTCATTATGTGAAGGGACATATATGTCCCTATGTCCCTTTCAGAAATGAAAAAGTTTCAGAATGTTTCTATTATTGTACTGAGGAGACATCCTTTCAGGGTTAACTCCTATAGAACAATTGAAGCTATACAAATTTTCGAAGTTATATTTTTAAAATTATGTCCCTGAAATATGTCCCTTTCATTATTGTAGTAGTATGAAAATGCCCTATATAGTGCATCACTTGTAGGATGAAATTCCTACCTGTTGTGTATGGGTATGGTTTCCCAAACTTAATTTGTTTGGGGGAGGGACATATAAATTATGTCCCTATTTAGGGTTTATGGTGGGACGGAATGTACTCTCCCTGGGGTTTCACCACAGAAAATTATAGAGAGCTCTGAAGCTTGTAAGTTGTGCAGGGCACATTTATATTGCAGGGACATATGTCCCCCTTAGGGATTTTCTCCAAATTTGGTAGGTGCAGTTGGTATTAGGAGTAGATTAAAAGGTGTGAATATTTTCTTCCAGGGTCAATGGAAAATAGGAATACCCCAAAATTCAAAAATATGAAAATTTTTTTTTCAATGAAAATTGAAGAGTAGGAGGAGACAAGCAACATATTAAAATACCAGGCTTGTTGGAGCTTTCCTTAACGAAGTACCCCAAACAGGGACATATTTTAGGGACATATTCCAGGGTTCCAGAATGGAGGAAGGAAGGGAAGATTAAACTATCAGGGTGTGGTTAGTAGAGATGGAGTAGCACAACCACACTGTAAATTTAAACGCAGATCATTATGAAAATTGAGGGACATATGTCCCTTTGGGGGATTTTACAATAAGTAGTGCAATGGAATGTACTCCCACTAGAGTTTCACCACAAAAATGTATAGAAAGTTTGGAAGCTTGTAAAGGGTTCAGGGCAAAATATTTCTGAAGGGACATATGTCCCTGTTAGGGATTTTCTCCAAATTTGGTAGGTGCAGTTGGTATTAGGAGTAGATTAAAAGGTGTGAATATTTTCTTCCAGGGTCAATGGAAAATAGGAATACCCCAAAATTCAAAAATATGAAAATTTTTTTTTCAATGAAAATTGAAGAGTAGGAGGAGACAAGCAACATATTAAAATACCAGGCTTGTTGGAGCTTTCCTTAACGAAGAACCCCAAACAGGGACATATTTTAGGGACATATTCCAGGGTTCCAGAATGGAGGAAGGAAGGGAAGATTAAACTATCAGGGTGTGGTTAGTAGAGATGGAGTAGCACAACTACACTGTAAATTTAAACGCAGATCATTATGAAAATTGAGGGACATATGTCCCTTTGGGGGATTTTACAATAAGCAGTGCAATGGAATGTACTCCCACTAGAGTTTCATTACAAAAATGTATAGAAAGTTTGGAAGCTTGTAAAGGGTTCAGGGCAAAATATTTCTGAAGGGACATATGTCCCTGTTAGGGATTTTCCCCAAATTTTGTGGGTGGAGTTGGTATTGGGGGTAGAATACATTGTAAGAAGATTTTCTTCCAGGGTCAATGGGAAGTATGGAAACCCCAAAGTTCAAAAATATGAAAAATTGTTTTTCAATGAAAATTAAAGAATAGGAGGAGACAAGCAACACATTAAAATACCAGGCTTGTTGGACCTTTCCTTAATGGGAAACCCCAAACAGGGACATATTTTAGGGACATATTTCAGGGTTCAGGAATGAAAGTAGGTAGAGAAGATTGCACTATCAGGGTGTGGTTAGTGGAAATGGAGTAGCACAACGCCATTACTAAATTTGCGGCAAGCATATTTGAAATTTGAGGGACATATGTC